>MU134308.1:414240-448759 GCA_015039355.1 Ramaria rubella
CTTGGTAATCCCCAAGGTGAATTAGTGGTTTGGTTCGAAGGGTGCGACTAGAATCCGGAGCTCCCGAGTCGGAATTCCTCCTCTATGACAATCTTGGGTCTAAGTAAGGGTCGAAAAGACGGAAAGAGACTGTATAAGGCTAAGTGTAAAGGTTATACAAAAGGCTAAGCGAGGTGGGTAAGATGAATAGGGGCAAGGTAGATATAAATCAGTAAAGGATAGTTCTAGATGTAGAAGCCAGAATATAGATATAAGTAGGAATGGAGGTTAGGGTATAAACAAGGTAAAGTCTAAGGCCGTAAAACATAGAAAGACTGAGTCTGGTATGGATAAGTAATATATACTGAGAACGTTCATGAAGTAAGGAGTCAAACTTATAACTAGGTGGAACTGAGTTATAGAAGAGTAGAGGCAGAGATTCAGAATAAGCAGAGAAGGTAAGAGGTTGAAGAGGTTATAGAGACTAGAGAGACTATAAGACTGAAAGGTTTTATGGTCCTGTGTTTCCTAGGTTCTCCCGTGTTGGATATTCACTTCGGTTGTAGACATCAAAGGCTTAGGCTTGAGGTTTGGGGTTGTAGGGTTGTTAAGACTGTAAGACTGCTCCTCCTTAGATCAAGTATTGTTTACATTTTGAACTCAATGGAGGTCTCGAGTACCGAGTCTCTTATAAGGGGTTCAAAGTACGTTCAGATTAATCTGGCGTATATGGGTTACTGCTGTTCACTAAGGGAACAACGCTGTATTTAATGTAAATGTTGAAGTCCTTACTCTCACTTGATCTTACCAAACACCTACTCTAGTAACGAATAACGATCTGATCGTTGAGGTTTGACCTCAACGTTCATGCCACCTGTAACCCTCTACAGTGGACCCTCGGTGAGAGACGGACGTCTCTCAATCTTCGTGATCTGAACATAGATCTTGAATCTCCGTAATCCTTCGGTGCACTCGAAGGATTAGTACGGGATGTCCGTGTTATTGTCGTTTCTTACTCAGGGAACCCTTTCCCTGACCTGTGTTCATCTTTAGTACAACTGCTAAACGCGCTACGCTGTGTCAGTACACTTAAACTAGTACACTGTACTACCCGTGGCTTAATAAGCGGAATTTTAATTCACCACTACATTAGTACCGAAGTTCCGTAAAACGGTGGATGGTAGTGTGTGCGTGGGTCAGTGACCCCCGTACTCGTATAAAAATCACATTTTTTACACTATTTTTACGAAAAAGGAATGTCTAATGAGTAAGTGACAAGACCAACTTTTTAGAGGGTTTTTACGACGAAAAAAATAGTTCAAAATCCTGGACTTTTAGACCATGTATGAAGTGTAAAGATCCGTACCCTTTACCTACATTTTACACTCTTTATTACTTAAATGAGTAACTAAAGTACGGTGTTTTTACGTTCCTGTTAGAACCAAAAGTAACTGTAAAAGTTGTCTTTTCTTGGTTTTAAATAGGTTCTAAAGTATCATCTTTTTTCCACTCTTTTAACCATTTTATATACTCTAAAAAGTTTTGATAATCGGTTACTTATTAGGTTGTAAAAAGAAATCAAAAACGTTCCTTTTTGGACTACCTATTTACAAATAGGTTACCTATTAGTAAGTGGGTATCCGTTATATATATTGTTCAAAAAGACTTGACTTTTCCGTTACTTTTTCAGTTACCTATTCTCAAATAGGTATCCGTTATATATTGTTCAAAAGACTTGGTTTTCCGTTACTTTTTCATGGGGTATACCTATTCTTACTAATAGGTTCCCTATTTGGGTATCGGTTACTGATATTGTATCGGAAAAGACTTGGTTTTTCTGTTACTTTTTCAGTTACGTATTCTCAAATAGGTTCCCTATTTTGGGTATCGGTTACTGATATTGTATCGGAAAGACTTGGTCTTTTCCGTTACTTTTTCAGTTACGTATTCTCACATAGGTTCCCTATTTGAGTATCGGTTACTGATATTGTATCAAAAGACTTGGTCTTTTGAACAATGTATAACGGTTTTTCAAGGTTCCCTATTCTGAGAATAGGTAACCTGAATTAGTAACGAAGGTATACCAAGTCTTTTGAACAATATATGACGGATACCTTCTTACTAATAGGTTCCCTATTTGAGAATAGGTAACTGAAAAAGTAACGGAAAAGTCAAGTCTTTTTGAACAATATATAACGGATACCCACTTACTAATAGGTAACCTATTTGTAAATAGGTAGTCCAAAAAGGAACGTTTTTGATTTCTTTTTTACAACCTAATAAGTAACCGATTATCAAAACTTTTTAGAGTATATAAAATGGTTAAAAGAGTGGAAAAAAGATGATACTTTAGAACCTATTTAAAACCAAGAAAAGACAACTTTTACAGTTACTTTTGGTTCTAACAGGAACGTAAAAACACCGTACTTTAGTTACTCATTTAAGTAATAAAGAGTGTAAAATGTAGGTAAAGGGTACGGATCTTTACACTTCATACATGGTCTAAAAGTCCAGGATTTTGAACTATTTTTTTCGTCGTAAAAACCCTCTAAAAAGTTGGTCTTGTCACTTACTCATTAGACATTCCTTTTTCGTAAAAATAGTGTAAAAAATGTGATTTTTATACGAGTACGGGGGTCACTGACCCACGCTCACACTACGGTCCACCGTTTTTTGGTACTTCTGTGCTTATGTAGGGTTGGTGGAATTAGGTGTGTCCGCTTATTGAGTCACGGAGACTAGTCACAGTGTACTAGATTTTCCTCGTGTTAACCTGTCACGTAGCGTAATTTCTGCGCGTAGTGGTATCAGGTTGTACTGAGGACTGACCTCAGGTTAGGGATACGTGTGGTGAATGACCGTCTGTGTTTGAACACCGACTATCTGGGCGTTTACACGTTGTATCTCCCGTAGTAATCTTTCGCGTGTACCGGTGGATTACGGAGATTCCCGACTCTACCGTGTAGGAAATCATTTCCTACGGCAGATTGAGAGACGTCCGTTTCTCCTCGAGGTTCTCGAGTGTCGTCTCGGGTTACAGGTGGCATGTACGTTGAGGTCGATTCCTCGTCGATCATGTCGTTACTTTACCGTCTAACTGATAGACGGTAGGTGAACTTTGGTAACCATAGTTGTTCGGTGTCGGGAGTACAAATGACGGTCTCAACGTTTACCTTAGTTACTCAGCGTAGGTGTTCCCTTAGTGACCACGTAGTGGTCATCCTGGTGTGCGCCAGATTAATCTGAACGTACTTTGAACCCTTATAAGAGACTCGGTACTCGAGACCTCCATTGAGTTCAAAATGTAAACAATACTTGATCTAAGGAGGAGCAGTCTTACAGTCTTAACAACCCTACAACCCCAAACCTCAAGCCTAAGCCTTTGATGTCTACAACCGAAGTGAATATCCAACACGGGAGAACCTAGGAAACACAGGACCATAAAACCTTTCAGTCTTATAGTCTCTCTAGTCTCTATAACCTCTTCAACCTCTTACCTTCTCTGCTTATTCTGAATCTCTGCCTCTACTCTTCTATAACTCAGTTCCACCTAGTTATAAGTTTGACTCCTTACTTCATGAACGTTCTCAGTATATATTACTTATCCATACCAGACTCAGTCTTTCTATGTTTTACGGCCTTAGACTTTACCTTGTTTATACCCTAACCTCCATTCCTACTTATATCTATATTCTGGCTTCTACATCTAGAACTATCCTTTACTGATTTATATCTACCTTGCCCCTATTCATCTTACCCACCTCGCTTAGCCTTTTGTATAACCTTTACACTTAGCCTTATACAGTCTCTTTCCGTCTTTTCGACCCTTACTTAGACCCAAGATTGTCATAGAGGAGGAATTCCGACTCGGGAGCTCCGGATTCTAGTCGCACCCTTCGAACCAAACCACTAATTCACCTTGGGGATTACCAAGATTGTCATAGAGGAGGAATTCCGACTCGGGAGCTCCGGATTCTAGTCGCACCCTTCGAACCAAACCACTAATTCACCTTGGGGATTACACTATATATTCTCACTGTCTACCCCGAGTTGAACGGTCTGAAGACTAGGAGAACAAGGATGAGGGGAGATTCGAGTTACAACTACGACGGCTAATAAAGTTAACTTCTAGAGGAAAGGTTTCTACTTAGCCCCAGTCTTTTACTAGACCCCAACGTCTAAACGTTCTAAAACCTCAACGTTTTTCTTCACCACTTCTTTAATCTTACCTCCTTCAGTCTCGTCCTTTTCCGTCCTTCTCTACTCTCCGGCTTTTTCTTTACCTCCTTTCCTAAACCTCTTCCTTTTCACTACGTCACCTATCTTGGTAATGAACAGCCTCTCACGTACTCAGACACAACTTAGTCTAGTCCGTACTTTTTATACGACACGTCCCACAGCCCAAGCACTTAACAAGACAAGACAAACGGTTATTACCTACCTTACTTACCCTGTACACTACTTACACGTTTCCTTCTCTCCCCATACGGTAACTGATCCTCTTAGTCCTAAACGTCTTCTTCAGCGTTTTCCACACCTACGTCCCTTACTCCCTTGTCGCCTCAACGACAACTTCCTCTAAACGTTTAACGCCTTTAGGCACCTAACAGTACACTCAAAGTACACCCTCGTGTGGTGTCTCTACGTCTAAAAGTGACCCACCCACGTCGCCTACCAAGTCGTAGTCCTCGTCCTAAACCTTCATTACTACTCCCTTTACCTTTCCCTACTTTAGACCCTTAACCTTAGCTTTTCAACTTAACCTTTATTCGTCGTTTCGTTCCGTCTTAAAGAACCTTGTCTACCTTTTACATTGATCTCTGTACTTGTACTCTTGTATCCCTTTTAACTTTTTTAACTTTTCCTTTTAATTCCACCTTAACCTGGTCCAAATAACCCTATACGGAATACCTTCAGAAGTTACTAAAGACTTCATAACGGATGAAGGTATCACCCTTAGACATTCCCCTTGGGGTAAAGTACACCAGGATGTGAAGAGATAATAGAGAAGAAAGATAGATAAGAAGGGGTGAAGAAGGAAGGGAGGTAATAGAGGGAACGGGGATAGAGAAACAAGTTCAAACGAACTTATTCACGGGCGAATACGTTACCCTAACCTAAGGTTAGGGTAATACATTGAACCGTAAGTAAGAAGTAAAAGTGAGTGTATTCGTGGGTACAATGTATTGTCCTAACCTAAGAATGTATTTGGGTCACGTAAACAAGAAGTAAAATGGAGCGTATTCACGGGTGAATGTATTGTCCTAACCTAAGGTTAGGGCAATGCATTAGTGTCATGTAAGGTCACGAATCACCGTATGAGGAAATCCATCAATTGATAGAACCGTCACCCTAGGAATCCGAAAAGAGAAGCCTAAGGGTAGACGGTCCACACATAGGAGCATACATCAGAAGACACTCGAAAATATAGAAGCCTAAAGGGTAGACGGTCAAGGGTCACACTATAAGGTGACGAGGACCTCCAACGGGAATATCTAACAGTATCTCCTCCTTAAGGCTGAGCCCTCGAGGCCTAAGATCAGCGTGGGAAGCTTGGTTTGGTGATTAAGTGGAACCCCTAATGTGATATATAAGAGTGACAGATGGGGCTCAACTTGCCAGACTTCTGATCCTCTTGTTCCTACTCCCCTCTAAGCTCAATGTTGATGCTGCCGATTATTTCAATTGAAGATCTCCTTTCCAAAGATGAATCGGGGTCAGAAAATGATCTGGGGTTGCAGATTTGCAAGATTTTGGAGTTGCAAAAAGAAGTGGTGAAGAAATTAGAATGGAGGAAGTCAGAGCAGGAAAAGGCAGGAAGAGATGAGAGGCCGAAAAAGAAATGGAGGAAAGGATTTGGAGAAGGAAAAGTGATGCAGTGGATAGAACCATTACTTGTCGGAGAGTGCATGAGTCTGTGTTGAATCAGATCAGGCATGAAAAATATTGCTGTGCAGGGTGTCGGGTTCGTGAATTGTTCTGTTCTGTTTGCCAATAATGGATGGAATGAATGGGACATGTGATGAATGTGCAAAGGAAGAGAGGGTATGCCATTGACTAGGAGAATCAGGATTTGCAGAAGAAGTCGCAAAAGGTGTGGATGCAGGGAACGAGGGAACAGCGGAGTTGCTGTTGAAGGAGATTTGCAAATTGCGGAAATCCGTGGATTGTCATGTGAGTTTCATGTGGGAGCACACCACAGAGATGCAGATTTTCACTGGGTGGGTGCAGCGGATGGTTCAGCATCAGGAGCAGGATTTGGAAGTAATGATGAGGGAAATGGAAAGGGATGAAATCTGGGAATTGGAATCGAAAAGTTGAATTGGAAATAAGCAGCAAAGCAAGGCAGAATTTCTTGGAACAGATGGAAAATGTAACTAGAGACATGAACATGAGAACATAGGGAAAATTGAAAAAAATGAAAAGGAAAATTAAGGTGGAATTGGACCAGGTTTATTGGGATATGCCTTATGGAAGTCTTCAATGATTTCTGAAGTATTGCCTACTTCCATAGTGGGAATCTGTAAGGGGAACCCCATTTCATGTGGTCCTACACTTCTCTATTATCTCTTCTTTCTATCTATTCTTCCCCACTTCTTCCTTCCCTCCATTATCTCCCTTGCCCCTATCTCTTTGTTCAAGTTTGCTTGAATAAGTGCCCGCTTATGCAATGGGATTGGATTCCAATCCCATTATGTAACTTGGCATTCATTCTTCATTTTCACTCACATAAGCACCCATGTTACATAACAGGATTGGATTCTTACATAAACCCAGTGCATTTGTTCTTCATTTTACCTCGCATAAGTGCCCACTTACATAACAGGATTGGATTCCAATCCCATTACGTAATCACAGTACATTCCAGTGCTTAGTGGCATACTCCTTTAGGTAGTTAACTATCTTGGCAGTGGGATCCTTAGGCTTTTCTCTTCGGATTCCCATCTGCCAGGTGTGTATCCTCGTATGTAGTCTTCTGTGAGCTTTTATATCTTCGGATTCCCATCTGCCAGTTCCCAGTGTGATATTCCACTGCTCCTGGAGGTTGCCCTTATAGTAGAAAAGCCTGACAACTTACTGGACCAGCTACTGTCTCTATTGTCTCTGAATCGACTTCTTCAGGTGCATAACAGCTCAGAACCCTTCTGGTACACTCTCTACATAATACCCTATATTCCATCTATCCTTACCATGTCTAAACCCATCTCTGAAGACCCTATTCCTTTCAATTTCTGAGTGGCTTACAATGAGCTTCACCAACGTGTCGCTGTCCTGGAGACTGCCCTGCGTGTCGAAAGAGAGGAGAAGGAATTGTTAGCACAGCAACTCTGGCAGACAGATGTCCAAGTACACACCTTGAACCATGATGTCACCAACCTCATGACCACATCACTCTCCCCTCCCACCACTCACAAACGTGCAACACCTGCCACTCCTGCTGACTTCACCGGTGACAGAGAGAAAGGACGAGCCTGCCTAAACTCATGCAAGCTCTACCTTGCCCTGTGCCCAACCCAGTTTGCCAATGATCACACCAAGGTCCTATGTGCCCTGTCATTCATGAAATCTGGTTGTGCCTCTTCATTCGCCACACGTATCTTTGAGATGGAAACCAAAACCGGCAGGCCCACTCATCCTTCTTGGGCTTCCTTTGAAAAGGCATTCAAATCAACATTCTTCCTTCCTCATGAAGAGACTACTGCTAGGACCAAGCTTGAGTCTCGTCAATATTATCAAAATTGTCGTATGGTTGACAACTACATTGATAAGTTTGAAGAATTGGTTGAGAAGTCTGGGTATATGGAACAAGCCTCCCTTGTCATGAAATTTCGTCATGGTCTAGACCCCTCTGTCCAAAGTCGGATTGCAAATATGGTTGAAGAATTCCCCTCAGATGATGACCTCTCTGAATGGTTTTCAGTGGCTAGAACAATTTCACAGGCACATGCTGCCAATGAAGCGTTTCAAAGTGCTTCCTGTGGTACACCAAACACTCCTACCCATCCCACTGTCGTCTCTACTGGTCTTATCCACAGAAACCCACATCCACCTCACCAATCCAACTCAACACTGCAGCTTCAGCCAGCCCCACCTGCTGTCACTACAGCTGTTCAGCCAGTATCCATGGAGGTAGATGCCACCCATCATTGCCAATCCACTTCCTTGGTCTGCCATAGGTGTGGAAAACCAGGCCACTTCTCTTGAGAATGTCCCCAAGCCTTTGACATCTGTACCATGACCACAGAGGAGAAGGATGAATGGATCACCCACTTGATGTCATCTGCTGATCATAGAGTTGCAAGCCTTGTCAAGGAGGAGAGTCCAGAGCCTCAGGAAGAAGAAGAGGATTTTGTGTCATGCAGCAGGTGAATTGTGTGCCCCTACTGCCAACTTCCAATCGTTTCGCTCCACTGCTGTATAATCAGGTAAATGATGAATATACAGATTCAGAACCTGATTCCCCAGCTATGGAGACTGAAATGCTAGACACACAACCCTTAACTCCTCCCCAGTCTCAGACTCACTTCCATTGCAAAAAATGGGAATGAGATCTTTCTGCACAGTATGTTGTTGCCTCCACTCCAGGCCCAAACTCCCTCTCTCTCCAAGTCGAGGTTCAAACCACCGATACAGCAGAGATCAAGTCGATTCTCACCCTACTCAACTCTGGTGCCACTGGTTTGTTTATCGACTCAGGATTTGTTCAGGAAAACCACCTCACTGCACAACCCCTCTCTCGTCCTATCCCTGTGTACAATGTTGATGGTTCACCCAATGAATCTGGATCTATCACTAAAGTTGTTGATCTAATTCTACGGTACAAGGACCATTCCGAGAGAGCTGTGTTTGCTGTTACATGCCTAGGCCGTCAACGTATGATCCTTGGCTACACCTGGCTTTGGGACCACAACCCAGAAGTTGACTGGAAGTCCCAAGAGGTATGAATGACTCAGTGTCCTCCCCAGTGCCATACGTGTCACAACATCATCAAGGAAGAACATTGGAAGGCCCTATGACTGCACACCTGCTGTATTGGCCCTTGCCCTATTCTCATGCATGATTCAGATGGATCAACAGCTGAAGAAGAACTCCTCCTGAGTCAACAGTATGGGGGTGATTCTGAAACAGCTGAAGACACATCTGATGAAGCTTTAGAAGAGGGTGACTGCATTCTAGTTGCCATGCTCCCTCCCCAGGCTGAGTTCATTCATGCTTCTTCAACGACATCCCAACGCCTTGCAGAAGCTACCTGGCACAACTCCCAACCTTCAGACACTCTTCCAGACTACCTGTCCAACTATGAAGATGTCTTTGAAAAGGAGTCATTTGACAAGCTTCCAGAATGCAAACCATGGGATCATGCCATCGAGTTAGAACCCAGAGCCAACCCCAGAGCCTCACCCAAGGTGTACCCCCTCTCCCCAGGAGAACAGGCTGAATTGGACAAATTCCTCAAGGAGAATTTGAGCACAGGACACATCCGACCATCAAAGTCACCAATGGCCTCACCAGTGTTCTTTGTCAAAAAGAAAGATGGTGCCCTACGGTTTGTCCAAGACTATCGTGTGCTGAATGCAATGACAATCAAGAATCACTACCCTCTCCCCTTGATTTCTGACCTTGTCAACAGCCTACGAGGGGCCCACTACTTTACTAAGCTTGATGTTCGTTGGGGATTTAAAAAATGTCAGAATCAAAGAGGGTGATGAGTGGAAAGTGGCATTCAGGACAAACCGGGGACTGTTTGAACCTCTAGTGATGTTTTTTGGCCTCACTAACAGCCCTGCCACTTTCCAGACTATGATGAACGACATCTTCCATGACCTCATTGCTGAAGGTGTCGTGTGCATTTATCTGGATGACATTCTGATCTTTTCAGAAGATCTAGAGAGTCACCATGAAGTTGTACGGAAAGTGGTACACCATCTCAGAGAACACAAGCTTTATTTGCATCCTGACAAGTGTGACTTTGACAAGACCAAGATTGAATACCTAGGTCTCATCATCTCTCATGGGAAGGCTGAAATGGATCCTGTCAAGGTTGCTGGTGTCGCCGAGTGGCCAACACCCAACAACAAGAAGGAGGTACAATCATTCCTTGGTTTTGCCAACTTCTACCGTCGATTTATTGAGAAATTCTCACACCATGCACATCCAATGTTTGACCTGCTTCGCAAAGACACCCCTTAGACATGGGAACCCTCACAGCAGGCCGCCTTTGACACTATAAAGAGATTGGTAACATCTGCACCCATCCTTGCATTCCCAGATGATGACCTCCCATATCGTGTCGAGGCAGATAGCTCCAATTTTGCAACTGGTGCTGTTCTCTCCCAACAGTCCAAGGTCGATAGCAAATGGCACCCATAGCCTTCTTCTCCAAGAGTCTGAGTCCGGTTGAGCACAACTATGAGATCCATGACAAGGAAATGCTCACCATCATGCATGCCCTTGAAGAATGGTGACATTTCCTTGAGGGGGTGAGGCATCATATCGAGATCTGGACAGACCACAAAAATCTCGAATATTTCTGCACAGCCAAAAAGCTCAACCATCGCCAAGCCCACTGGTCTCTTTATCTGTCTCAGTTTGACTTCAACCTGTACCATCGTCCTGGCAAGACAATGGGCAAGTCAGATGCACTCTCATGCCGACCTGATCATGGCACTGGCTCAAATGACAATGACAATTTGGTGCTTCTTCAACCAGAACTCTTTGTCATCCGTGCACTGGAAGGACTGGAGTTTACAGGTGAAGAATGTGACATCCTGAGGGACATTCGTAATGGCACCAAGGAGGGAAAGCTGGAGGAGTCAGTTGCATGTGCTGCTAAGGAACTTCACAAGACTACTGGGAAGTCTGTGAAGCCATCAGAGTGGGGTGAGAGGGATGGCACACTTCTGTTCTGTGGAAAGATATATGTCCCTGATCAGCATGACTTACGACATCAAATTGTCTCCCAACATCACAACACTCGTATTGCTGGCCATGCTGGACGTTGGAAGACCTTGGAACTTGTCTCTCGGAACTATTGGTGGCCTCACATGTCTCACTACATTGGTAGCTACACAAAGGCCTGTGACCTATGCCTGCACACCAAGGCTCAGCGTCAGTTGCCTGTTGGAGAACTACACCCTCTGGAGGTTCCTGAGCAGCGCTGGGAGACAGTCAGTGTCGACTTCATTGTTGAACTCCCTGAGTTGTGTGGGTACAATGCAGTGATGGTTGTTGTGGATTCCTTATCCAAACACTCTCACTTCATCCCCACCTTGACCACAATTACAGCATTGGGAGCCTCTCATCTCTTTAGGGATCATGTTTGGAGACACCATGGCCTACCGCTCTGTGTGGTTTCAGACCGAGGTACACAGTTTGTCAGTGAGTTCACTCATGAGCTATACAGACTTCTGGGTATCGAGGTGGCTGCCTCCACTGCATACCACCCACAGACTGATGGACAGACAGAACATGTCAACCAAGAGCTGGAGCAATACCTCAACCTATTTGTGAACAAGCGACAGGAAGACAGGGATGACCTCCTACCCCTTGCAGAGTTCCAGTACAACAACCATGTCCACTCATCCACAAAAGAGACTCCCTTCATGCTGGACTCTGGTTGCCACCCACGCATGGGCTTTGAACCTTGCCAGCAGCCATCCAGGAGAGAAGCTGTGAATGAGTTCAAACAACAAATGGCTAACTCCCTGTCTGAAGCCCGAGCTGCCCTTGTAAAGGCAAAAGAGGATATGGCTCGATACTATAATCATCATCGTGAGCCAGCCCCTACCTTTGTTCCTGGTGACAAAGTCTTCCTACATGCAAGTGACATTAGCACCACTCGCCCTTCTAATAAATTGTCACATCGGAACCTAGGCCCATTCATAGTGGAACACAAGGTTGGCTCCAATGCTTACCGTCTTCAACTCCCCAAGTCTATGAGTCACCTCCACCCTGTCTTCCCTGTGGTGAAGCTCCTCCCAGCCCCTCCAGACCCCATTCCTGGTTGGAAAGCTCAACCCCCACCTCCCCCAGTCCTTGTATGAGAAGATGAGCATTATGAGGTTGAACAGGTCTTGGACAGTTAATCTGTGGAAAACTCCAATACAAGGTCAGGTGGAAGGGTTATGGGTATGAGCATGATGAGTGGATTCCTGAGACAGATTTAGCAGCCCCAGACCTCATTGCCGACTTCCACCTCCTCCATCCCAGTGCCCCTTGTCGCATTTGTGCTGCCGATTTTGACACCTTCCATCAAAAAACACTTGTCCCTCCAGTAGGTGTCAGTGCGCCAGGACGTCACACTCTAGAAGGGGGGTGATGTAAGGGGAACCCCTCCTACACCCTCTATTATCTCATTCTTTTCACTCTCACTTTCCTCTCCCATGCTCACCCCTTTTATTCTCGATGTTTTATTCAAATAAGCACCCATCCGTCCTGCGCCAGTATGGATGAGCACCTATTCACATCCCTTGATGTTTTACCCTATTTCTATGCTTGCTTATTTGCATTTTCTATGTTCGTTCAAATAAGCGCCCATATGTACCACACCAGGACGGATGGGCGCCTATTTGAATACCCCATTAGATAGTTACCTTGGCAATGGTATCCTTATGCTTTTCTCTTTGGATTCCCATCTGCCATTTCTCAGTGTGATATTCCACTGCTTCTGGAGGTTGCCCTTATAGTGTGGAGATGATGGATCTGGCAGACTGGAGGTAGCACAGCAGATGATGGTCTGGCGAAAGATGATGAAGATAGGTGCATGTGCGGTGAGCGTCTTTTATGGAGTAGTAGGCACTGTCAAGTATCATGCTTGTCAACAGACCTCTGTTCAAGTGAGGGGAGTCCAGGGGAGTTTGTCATCTTGGTGTACTGTGAGGTCTGGCAGGATTATGTGCAGTAGGGGGGGTGGCTGGAACAATTCATCCTGTAATGTGTTACACTTGTCCTTGTGTTGAATGGCTGGGGAGATACCTTCTCATGAGATTGCAGGTGCAGGGTAGGTGCATCTACCTGATGCCCACATTCGGAGTCCCCAGAGATCTTTTGTCTCTGCATTGTCTAAAGTTGTATTGGCCCACTTCCTTTTAGCATTACATATCTGCTGTTTGACAAGGTTAGTACTGTTCTCTGCTCTAGTAAGAATGTGCTCATTGGCATGACCGTAGTCCCTGATCTGTCTTACGATGTCAGCTTCCTCTTCTGATATGCACAGACGAGTTTGTTCAGCTCTTCTGACCACCATGGGCAGGCTTGGTGTGACACTTTGTGAACTGGTACCTTGGCCTCTGCCGTTGCTACCAAGCAATCACGGTATGCAGTTGCAGCTTGCTCTAGTTGTTCATGGCTTGGGTGGGCGAGGAGGAGCAGGTTCAATCTGGGCTGTTGGCTTTCAAGTGCTTCTTTGAAAGTGGTTTGCCAATCTCCGACAATGGTCTTCTTGTGGTTGTACTTAATTCCATAGATATTGTCAACTTCCATAGCTCCAAAGTCTATCTTGAATGTCAGTGCATAGTGGTCTGACCCACATCTTAGTGATTGGTCTACTGCCCAATCTTTGACAAGTTCTATCTTGTCTGCACTTGAGTTGATCAATGTCAAGTTGAGTATGGACATTGACCTGCCGTTGTGAGCCTGGTAGGTCACCTCATTTTGGATGTTGAGTAATCGGTGTGGGTTTCATCATGTTCCATCCACTCTACCAGTTTACAGGAATTGGGGAGATTGCTTGCATTGTCCTCCCAAAGGGTGTGGTGTGTGTTTCAATCACCAGTAAGGACATATGGGATGTTGTCAGGTAGTTGGAGAGTTAGGAACCTGTTGAGGGTCCATTCATCATTGTTTTCACTCAATTTCCCATTGTAGATATTGCCTATGATGAAGGGTGCATCCACACCCAGCCTTACCTCTAGAAACATCATATCCAAGTCTCATGCTAGGTCAGATCAGAGGGTTACAGAGAAGTCTCCTTGTCGTCAAATATAGGCCATTACTCTGGGCTGTTCATCTGCTGCAATAGGCTGTACAGGCAGGATTGGTTGCCACACATGGTGTGAAGGTGGGCCATGTTGGTCACCACCAATGTTGTCATACCATGGTTCTGTAATCAGCAGGATGTCTGTGGTGGTGGCTGTGGTGCAGCTCACGTTTAAAAGTGTGTGCATGATGCTGTTCTGACGGTTTGTATTCAGCTAGATGATGTTGATGGGGAGTGTTGTGAGGTTGTGTTCAATCATAGGGAATGTTTGGTTGGGAGAGGTCGGGCCTTGTGCATGTCATTGTTTGCCCAAGGGCTGCAAAGCTCTATGTGAGATCAAAACCTGATCACACAAGAGCATTCTTGATCTGGATGTTAGTGGCACTAGGGACACCTGCCTTAACTGCCTCACACAATACAGACTTATGTTGTTCTGTCAAGGCAGTGACTGGTGCTGATGTTATGGCTGTGTCAGCAGTGGCTGTTGAATCTGTCTTTGGTTTTGGTTTTCTCTTCTTCCTGCCTCCACTATTCTTTGGGGCAGCAGTTGCATCACCCTTGTAAGTTTTCCGTTAGGGGAACATGAAGCTGTCAGCATAATGTGGTGAGTTTCTGTCTAAGCAGTGTATGCACTTTGTTATGGTGTGTTCACACACAGAGCCAATGGAGTCACAGAGATTGCACTCATGACTTTCCTCTGTGTGTTCACCAACACATAGTCTTCATCTTGGTTTCTTTTGGCAGGATCTGGTTGGGTGGTCTAGTAGCCAGCAGTTAGTGCAGTATCAGAGTGGGGGAATATCTACATTTGCTCTTGTTGAGGTGCAGTGTCCAACTCCCCTGCACTTTACTAGTTCATCAGCATCTTCCTGGGCAGCAAATGCGATGACAATGGAAGATTTGGTTTGCATGTGCAAAGCTTCTGGTGGGGACATCCAGTGAGGTTCCCCAATGATCTGATCTCTGAGCCATCAGTTGTAGTGTAGGAGTTCTTCTAGTAGCTGTTGCGATGTCGGGATCTCATGCAGGGCATTATCTAGTGAGTCACTGTACCCGCTGCTATGGGTGGAAACACTGTTGAGAGTCACCTTATGCCAAGGGGAGTCTATATGTGTTGTGAATGTGGCACCTAGGGCATGTGGGAGAAGTTCTAGGAAAAGGCTTGCGTGTGGTTCAAGCTCATTGGCCGTTAGGCCATCCACAGTGTTGATAATTGCACTCCCAATGTTGGACCATGAGACTAGTCCTATAAGCATGTGTTTAGTATCTTCATTTGTACATAGTTTCTCATTGATGGTGTCTTGTATCCTTAGGCCACTATTCTGAGACTGGAGCTCATGTGACAGGACAGGGGTGATCTTGACGATGAGCCAGCTTTCATGGTGCCATGCCAAAAAGCTGAGGCCTGCCAGTCTGGGTTTGGCAGTGGGCTTGGGCAGGGGGTGAGTTCCCAATGATCTGGAAGTGGCAGCTACATTAGCATATGACATGTTTTGGGAGATTGGGGGAAGTGGTTCAGCCATAACAGGCATTGCCTGCCCATGTAGGATGGCATTTGTGAGAGTGTCAAACTTGCTGTGGAAGGAGGCAATGGATGTTTCCAAGTTGGAGAGGTGGTTGCTGTCTGAGGATTTGTTTATAATTGAGGGCAGAGGTGCATGCATGGACACATTTATTCCCTTGAATGGAAGGTTGGAGGCAGGTGTGTGGGATTTCTCAGGGATTTCTAAGAGGAGTCCTAAGGCGCAGTATGAAGTTCAGATGGTTAGGCTGGAATCATAAATTTCATCAGGTTTCATTGAATTCACAACCTGGTAGGCAATCAATTTGCACTGCTTCAATGCATTTTCAAGGTCTATCATGGAGAAAATTGCGGTGATCTCACCTTCAACATCTGTCTCTATTTCCATTGGTGCATTGACCACAAGGTCAATGTTTGGTGGGCGGCTTGGTGAGTACTGGGGGTCCTGTACTACTGTTTCGGTTCTGTTCAATATTGGGTTGTTCTTCTTGACTTTTCTCTTCTGGTTAGCAGGACTGGTCCCTGAGAGAGACCTCCAGTACTCTCCAGCTTGTGGATTGGATGGTGTTTGGGGTCCTGATGGGGGCCCTGTGAAGACATCATCCTCACTGTTACTTGTGGCATCTCTGCCGCTGACAAGCATGATACTTGACAGCACCTACTACACTACAAAAGACGCTCACTGCACACGCGCCTATCATCATCAGCTTTCGCCAGACCATCATCTGCTGTGCTACCTCCAGTCCGCCAGACACATCATCTCCACACTCATTCTATTTTTCATCAATTCTATTTTCAATATGCCATCCAGCATTGCCGCCACCACGTCCCATGATTCGTTTCAGATGACCGCCAAGCCAGACATACACGTTGGACCACGCGTTGAACTTCCTAGTCGACATTCTCCCCTTGATGTTCATTTGTCCAGTCCTCCTCCACAAGTCGCACATCGTCGGTACTATCCCCTATATGTTGAATCTCCTGAAGGCCCATACCGAATATTCCCCTCATATCCTCCTTATCACATTCACGATTGCGTATGGGTATTCGATCAAACCTTCCATGCTCCCTTCTACGTCATCGGTTTTGACCCAAACTTCGAACCAGTGAATGGTTGGCATCGTATCATCCTCAGGAATAACTGGTACATCAAAGAGCATGGACCAGGAACAGAGATTTGCTACGGTTATGTGCCTAAGGACTTCGTGAAGAAGGGCTCATCTTCGTTCCCTCTCTGGAGGAAATTCGTATCCAAGTGTCGTGATTGGTTCACATGTTTCTGAGTCGTCATCAAGTCATATGACTCACTTACTCATCTTTGGAGATATTTGACAAGCAACTGGAATCCTATTGGACGGCTATGACTCATTTTCATCACCTGACTCACTCACTTCTTGGCTGTACTTCTATTTCCAATTGTTCCACATGGTCTATTGTCTATGACTCACTTCTATTCTATTTCTGGCTTCTATTTCAAATTCGCTGCCATATTTCCCTTCATTTCTTCGACCACCTGACTCATTTTTCCATTTCCTTACAAACCACCTTCCTATTTTGGTTTTCTGCCTCTCGCCGTTAGTCATTTCTCCTGTCTGCTGTCGACGACATCGTTGTATGGCATACTCGCATCGTTTGTTGTTCTGCTTATGTATATAAGGCCTGTTTCGCCTTAGTGTACCCCAATTCACCTCTTTCAGTTGGATTCACTCGTCTAAGTCTAAGTCTAAGTCTACTGCTAAGTCTACTACTACTACTACGTCTACATCAAGGCCAGCTTTGTCAATCACGTGACATTGCTGTTGTATCTCGTCTACGCTTACGTCAGCATATTACGTCATCATCATCGTCACTGCTACGTCCTTGTCTTTGTCTTTGTTCTACCTTTGTTGCTGCTGATAGCAAAGCGCACTGAGCCGAACACCAGTGTAAGTAGCTGTGCAACGACGACACCGCTACCCACTGTCTTTTGAATCTATTTCCGAAAGTAAACCGACACCACTTCTGTTTTTCAGTATGCCTGGGCTATTACCCCAGGTGGTAGTGAAAGGGGCTCTAATGCCACCTCTGTGAGAGCTTTGAGACATACTTCATTTGTATGTCATCTGCTTTTTGCTCTTTTTCATATTTGTGGTGGTGGTTAACTGCAAGAAGCTACTGATTCTTGACATAGAGAAGTGTAGAATCACATGGACTGGGGTTCCCCTTACAGAGGGCTCAGAAACCTATAAGGCCATAGGTGAGCTCTCCTCTATCCTCCTCTGCCTCTGACAGAACACTCTGCCATCACACAATGCACTTCATCTCAAGTCAATTTGTACATCACAGGGGATTCCTTCCACCTTGTGCCCTCCAAGATGTTGGGAACTGAGGTGAATAAGCCGGAGTTCTAATCGGAGCTCGCCAGGTCACTGGTCAGTTTCGTTGGCATTTGTTTTTTCTTGATTTCGTCCTCATCCTCTCCCGCTCCGCGTCCGTATCCAGCACCGTGCTTCACCATGATCACCTCGCGCGGCGTCACTCGCGTCACTCGTAGAGCGATTACTTCGAAGAAGCCTAGTGCTCTTTTCTCTACTCTCCCTGCCTTATCTAGAGCTACGTTACCCTCGGCGAGTCCCAGGCAATCCGTTAATGTGAAGCCTACTCGTGTATCAACACTGGCCTCCAGTTCGTATCCAATTTATAATCTTTGCTTGTCACTATACTTATTTCATCTAGCGCGGACGTATGCTACTGAAGCCAAAGCGCAAATCGGCTCTGTCAAAACGGTCATTGGCGCCGTCGTTGATGTACAATTTGAGACGGAGAATCTCCCTCCTATTTTGAACGCCCTTGAGGTTCAAGATTTTGCTGGTGGTCGCTTGGTACTCGAAGTGGCCTCTCACCTTGGCGAGAACAGTGTCCGAACCATTGCTATGGACGGTACTGAAGGTCTTGTCCGCGGCCAGAAGGTCATCGACACCGGGGCTCCAATTATGATTCCTGTTGGCAGTGGTACCCTCGGTCGTATTATGAATGTTATTGGTGAACCCATCGACGAACGTGGTCCTATTAAAGGCGTCAAGAAATCTCCCATTCACGCCGATCCTCCGCCATTCGTTGACCAGTCAACGACCGCGGAAGTGCTTGAGACTGGTATCAAGGTTGTGGACCTTCTTGCTCCCTATGCTCGTGGTGGCAAAATCGGCTTGTTCGGAGGAGCTGGTGTCGGAAAGACTGTGCTGATTCAGGAGCTTATCAACAATGTCGCTAAAGCCCATGGTGGTTTCTCCATTTTCTGCGGTATGTTGCCAATAGTTCCGTTGGAAACAATTTTTGCAGTGATTCTCATGAACCTACCTTTCTAGGCGTAGGCGAGCGTACGCGTGAGGGTAATGACTTATACCACGAAATGATAGAAACTGGCGTCATCAACTTGGACGGCGATTCAAAAGTGGCTCTCGTATTCGGTCAGATGAACGAGCCTCCGGGTGCTCGTGCTCGTGTTGCCCTCACCGGCCTTACAATTGCAGAGTACTTCCGTGATGAAGAAGGCCAGGATGTGCTTCTGTTCATTGACAACATCTTCCGTTTCACGCAAGCCGGTTCCGAAGTATCTGCATTGTTGGGTCGTATCCCGTCTGCAGTCGGTTATCAGCCCACGTTGTCCACGGACATGGGTGGCATGTGAGTATGGCTTATATCGCCATAATATTTCTGAAGGACTCATCATGATACGCAGGCAGGAGCGTATCACAACAACCAAGAAGGGCTCCATCACTTCCGTGCAGGCCGTTTACGTGCCTGCAGACGATTTGACTGATCCTGCGCCAGCTACTACCTTCGCACATTTGGATGCCACAACTGTACTGTCTCGTGGTATTGCCGAACTAGGTATTTACCCTGCAGTGGACCCCCTCGACTCAAAATCGCGGATGCTTGACCCTCGTATTGTAAGTCAGCTTATTCCAATATGGAATTAACCTTGATTTTGGAAATGCGTAGGTTGGACAGGAACATTACGACACTGCTACCGCTGTGCAGAAGATTCTTCAGGATTACAAGTCGCTTCAGGTACGTGCCAGATCACATGTCGCAAGTCTTTTTACTAAGCCTTATTTCAGGATATCATTGCTATTCTTGGAATGGATGAGTTGTCTGAAGAGGACAAGTTGACTGTAAGTTATACCTTAGAAAACATAGAGATAGGTCTCACGTACAAAGATAGGTCGAGCGGGCTCGTAAGATTCAGGTATTGGTTTTCTTTGGGTTGCTGATTCTGGACTGCTAATAATCTATTTGCTGTCAGCGTTTCATGTCCCAACCCTTCGCAGTAGCACAGGTTTTCACTGGTTACGAGGGCAAGCTAGTTCCTCTCAAAGACACCATCCGCTCGTTCAAGGAAATCCTTGCGGGTCAGCATGACTCTCTTCCTGAATCCGCCTTCTACATGGTATGTCATCCTGTCCTATTTGAATATTTTCGTTCACGGCTGGGGCTGCTCAGGCCGGTACTATTGAAGACGTCAAGTCCAAGGCCGATCAGCTCGCTAAGGATATGGGCGGGTCTTAGCCTCGACGGAGGAAATAAAACTCGTGAAACTGTACTCTTTTACCCTTTATTCTGCGGTTATTGCAGTATATGCCGAAAAAGAATAAATTCGAATTGGACTGTTCTGCGAGATTATTAGAAGCGGCGCGTCAACCGACGTCCATATGTCCACACATTGAATAAATAACACGTCTATGCTGATACTACTATGGTCGACGACTTCGGCTGCTTTTCAAAAGGCACTTCGTTTGTACCCAATGGTTTACTTTCTGAGGTACCCTTTGTTTCGAACGGCCTCTTGTCCAACAATGCTACAGATATGCCTTGTATGCCCGACATAGAATCCCAAGGTGCTGTAAATCAATCCATATTTACATCACCTTATGTAACGTTCAAATTTTTAAGACGAGTCTTTACCCTCTCTCACACAACTCCTTGGCCCACGGGTAGATAGAGAACCTCAACGCGACTTGGGCTCTGGGTCTTGCAGTTCGGCTTTATTTGACGTGCCTCGTCCTCCAATCCCTCGTGTTCCTATTATAGCAAAGACTTTCGATGGTAGAACAGTTTATTTGACCAGAAAAAGGAAGATCTTGCCTCCTCGTAATGTGAGCGCCACGAGTATTCAAGGTTTTCCAAGTCTCAACCAAAGCATCTCAAACAGGAATGCGGAACCTCACTGGAACGCTCGGGTAATCTCCTCGAAGTCCCAATACATAGACTTATGGAAAGTTTGGCGGCGACTACGGTGGCTGAGCTGGCCATTCAGTAAGAATTATTATCTATTTACTTCTCTACATCATGCATTATTCAAGTACCTCATAGGGATCGAGCACAGGCGGTTTCTCATTTACACTCGAAGGTTGCTGAAGACAAACTCTGGGTAGATCGCTACCGTCCACAGCGCTTTCTTGACCTCCTTGGCGATGAAGTTGGTGATATGCACGATATTATGGCTCCTCCAAGCTTCCCGTTAATAATTTCTGTAGAGAGTGCATCGTGAAACCTTGTCGTGGGTGAAAGAATGGGACTTCTGTGTGTTCGGCAAACGGAAGCCAAAGGGGAAACAAAGAAGTGCGGTGGAGGGAGCTGAGGGAGCGGTAAATGGTTCTTAGGGTTATTATCCAGCACTAATTGATTTTTCACTCAGAACTATGAGGACGAATACCATCGCCCCCGGGAAAGAGCGCGTCATCCTGTCTCCATGTCGTTGCTTTGGATTTATGCTAATTCTCTTTTTAGATATTACTCCTTTCCGGACCTCCTGGTCTTGGTAAAACAACACTCGCACACGTGGTTGCAGCTCAGGCCGGTTATCAAGCGATGGAAATCAACGCCAGGTGAGTTAGCCATACGTTCTTTCCTGTGTGTAGTACTTGAAGTTGATACTTTCATTATGAAAGTGACGCACGGTCCGGACAGGTCGTTGATGATCGCATACGTCCTGCGTTGGAATCAGGCGCCGCTGTGGGAAGCAAGAAGCCGGTGTTGCTCGTCGTGGATGAGATTGATGGAGCCACGGGTGGGAGTGACAATGTAGGTCTTATATGTACTTATCTTCTAACAGTTTCTGAACTAGACCATTACGTCGCAGACCAGCGGATTTGTTCAAAAGCTTCTGCAGTTGACTTTTGACAAGGCAAAGCGCAAAAGTACACTTCTATACTCACTACCATGTCTACGTTATTGACTCTGTCCCAGCCCGTGCCAACGAACCTCGACCACGACCCCTCTTGCGGCCAATAATTGCAATCTGCAATGACCTATACTCTTCGTCTCTGGCGCGTTTGAGACAACATGCACGAATTATCCGGTTCAATCGTCCAGCCGATGTCCGTCTTGTCAAACGCCTGCGAGATATCTGTGAAATCGAGGGCATGCGAGCGGATTCGCGTGCCTTATCTGCACTAGTCGGGATTGCGCAAGGAGATATGCGGGGATGCCTGAACACACTTCAAGTGAGCATTGAACCGCCAGTGACTGGGTTTGGTGACCTAATCTGTCGATAAACAGTTTATAAAGAGTAAAAACCAAGAAGTCACTGAACCTGTGGTCCGTGCCGCTACTGTGGGCATGAAGGAAAGCGAAGCATCTCTCACTTCAATTTTGAGCGATCTTTTTGCACCGCTGCCTAAAAGACGAGCAAGGGAATTAGGTTTAACGGAAGCACAAGAAGCTAAATATGTCAATCGTCTCAGTAGAGACCTAGACACTAACGGCACCCTGGACAAAATTGCCATCGGTGTGATAGTGTCCTAGCTTTCTGCCATTGCATACTCAGTTGTCATTTCAGGGTGCTTCGAACATTACCTCAATCTTCGAGTGCATGACGCAACCTTTCAGCGATACGAGGATGCACACGCATGGTTGTCCGCGTTTGACACATTCTCCGGAACAATGCGATCTGAAAGGGAATATGCCTTGATGCCTTATTTGCCATATACACTTGTGCCATTCTTTCCTTTGTTCGCAGAGCGGGGTGGTCCGCGAGTCGAAAGGCCTAAGGCAGATTGGGAGGTAAGGCTTTTCATCTCTGTTGACATCAATTCGCCAATATATATACGGTTATACAGTGCTATACAATAACGCGGACCAACGAGGAAATATATAACTCGATTTCGAAAGCAAGAGGTGCAGGGAACAATTCCTCCCTTAAAAATGGCATTGATTACCGGCATCTTACAATGGGCGCGGTGTTAAAGTTGGAATTTATACCCTTGTTAAACAGAATTATATCACCGCCTTTGCGCCCAGTGAGCTCATACCTTCCCGGGATTATTGGTCAGATGAAACCTGACATTTGAAATTTCAGGTCAACAGTCAGCTCGTCCGCCCAGAAGAGCGGGCCTTAATGAAGAGACTTGTAGATATCATGGTGTCGTTAGAGCTCAAGTTTATTCAAGAAAAGGCTGAGGATGGATCCCTGGTGTACAGACTGGATCCGCAAGTATATTGTTCCACGGTGATACTCTATTCTCAATTTTTTATTCCAGACCAATCGACGTGTTTATTACATATGATGGTAAACGGGCCCCAGATGTCGCTATCTCGCGATACGCCGTGCGGCACCTAGTCGCGGCAGAGGTGTGGACATTTCGCAAGATCGTCGCATATCACTTATTTTAGCACTCCAGATCGACGCAGAGCTCATTGTTCGCCAAGCAGAAACTGTCGAGAAAGGTACATCGACTAAGTTTGACTTTTTCAAGTATGTTTTGACTGCGTTCTTCTGTGACGTTGCCCAATAATCTATGTTTCGGACCAGACGGAAGAGAAAAGAACTTGCAGAGGAAGAGAGCACAGATACGGTTGACAAGGCGTCTAATGAATGTCAAACCCCACAAAAGAGAAAGTTCCTCGATGAGAAGGTTGATCCGGTAGATAAGGTTTCGTCATTACATTCTTTTGCTCGTCCAAACGCTAATTCTTAGTTCAGCCACCAACCGACTTCTTTGGGCGGCCGATCACCCTGCAAATGGACATCAATACTCAAGGTAGACCCATATCGCCAGTGACGAAAAGGTGCAAAGTGGTATATCGCTTCAAGGAGGGTAATTCCTCTGCTGTACGGAAGCCTGTGAAGGTGGAAGCCATGTTGTAAACTGTACTGGTTCTTGCAAACATCTACCCGTAACATATTAGAAAATATATCTTAGAGCATCAGTAAAGAAATAGTTTTTACAGTACAACGGACTGAATTTATGGCAGGGGTGACTGTGTTACATGCTCAATACAGTGACACAATACAAGAAGCAACCAGTTACAACCAAGACACTGAAAAAATACTTTGTCTACTCTTTACTCTCTAGCCCAGACCCAGTGCCGTGTTTGAGACTTACCCAGCTACCACTGACCGCACCAGAGTCACTGGCGCCACTCGCACTGTCTATATCGCCTTCCGACGCTGCGTCCGAAGATTCAGTTTCGATCTCTTTTTCTTTACTGCGCTGGGGAATGGATCGTGAGATATCTTCAATAAGGCGTTGAGTAGGAGGGGTCTGCTGCTGCTGCTGGGGCATAGGTGCTACAGGTGGAAAGTATGTTTGGACGGGGACAAATGTGTTCCGGATCGACGTGATCATATGAGGAATGTGAAGTAACCCATCCAGGATAACTGGGGGAAGGTATGAGGCAATAGAATATGTGGTCGCTTGAGTGAAGAGTTGACGTTAGTGAGTGGATGAAATCCTTTACAAGTATGCAATGCGCACCTCCCGCACCAATGCTGAATCGATTACCACGCGCCCAGTAGCGGAGGTGGCCCCAACCTGAAAGTAATAGCCGACCTCCTTTGTCCCACCCAGATTCAGACTTGTAACCATATCCATAGTTGTGTCCTCGACTCCCACCACTCACAGTGCCTACAAGTGCATCGACTAGCGCCCTCACATGCGCTGGTTTCCGTGCTGAGGACTGAGCTTGCTCCAGATTAGCTTCTAATGCTGCGGCGTACGCAGCCTTTTCGGAACTTGACCACGACTGAGTGAGAGCTTCTTGCTCATACGTTGATGGTGGAGTGGTCCGATGACGGGATAGTGCAATAGCACCCACATCGAGAAGGACAACTCGGGGAGCCTTGGCGCCATCGCCGGGGTTTTGTGAAGCAGAAGCATTGAGCTCACGTCGTAGGATTTCGACTGCTTTGACAGTTGCGGCTGTGCTCATAGCCTCTTCGCTAGTAAACGCAACACCAACGCGTGCCGCTATTGCCGGCACGCACACAATGATGCTCTTGCGAATGCTTCCTTCTCCCGGGAAACGGGAACCGCGGCGGAGAAGTGGCAAGAGGGCCTGGATCACATTTAAAGGTGTTATATGGGTGCGAATGACGTGGGGCAAATAGGATTCCGTCAAAGCAAGATTTTCAAGGGGTGTGGGTGAAGGGGTTGGGAAGAGGGAAAAGAGGGAGATCAACGAATGGATATAGGGACGGGTGAAAGGTGAGGCAGAAGAAGGAAGATAAGGATCTCCAGCAGATGTTGTAGGGAAGCGGAGTTGAAGCGACGAGTGCAACGAACGTAAGAAATAAGGCACTGTATGTGGCTAGACTTCGATTGAGTATAGGGACATCTCGCAATGAGATGGCGATTCACCTCACGAGGGTCGAGCACTAGCACACGAACGTACCCTTTAGATTTAATTTCTAATGCTTCAACAGCTTCTGGGGTTGCGACACTCGCAATCACAATGTATCCTTGAGCTTCCAGACCCAAGACTAGATGTGATCCCACTGGATGGTCGGCACCTAAAACAACTGTAAAGTGGTGTTTAGTTATGTCCCAGTACTCATGTGAATGGCTTGTGACACACCAACTACTTCACGTCTCTCCTTGGACGCGTCCTTTCTCTTTGCATTCACAGCAGCGTAGCCCCTATATTTGATCACACCATAGCCAGCTAGGAGCCCTACACCTAAAACACCTACTCCCGCACCTGCCGCAGCCCATTTATGCTCATTCGCCCAATCGGCAAGCCCATCCGTCCAGGTGGGAGGTGGTGGTGGCGGAGGTAGAGGAGGTGAAGGAGGTATTTCGAAAGAACCGAGTCCAGGGAGCTTAGGAAAAGATGGGGGACCAAAGCGAGTGATATCAGCCCAAATCCTGTTAGCTATTTCATGGAGATGGGGCATATCAGGAGCCACGCTGGTTAACGAAGACGATAGAAATTCTTCGACCGAAATAAAATACGATTCAATCTGTTCAACGGTGGTACCTATGCAATGTTGAGAAAAATCTCTGAATTTTGCAGAAACGACGCACCCATATGTAGGCGTAGACTCAGTCGGTAACGAGCATGGATGCTGTGACCACGCTATGACGATCGTATATTGCTTATGTCATAAGCAACAATCCTTTCACAAGCTTCAGGACGGTATCCTCAACGATACCTAAGGTGTTTCACTCCCAAAGTCTCTGGTTGTCATATGGGTAGGTGATTTCTTCACCTTTCATGCAACCTCGCATGCAATGAACCGTTTACTCTCTTTATGTAAAGGTACCTCATTGTGGCTCGTCCCCTCGCCGTCCTCTGTGACCGCAGCCTTGCAGGACGTGATTGCATCCATTTCTAGGGCACATTCTTCACCTTCTTTCCCACCTCACGTCACACTTGCCAGTTTGCCTGCTTGCGTTTCTCTGCCAGAGATAGTTACGTGCCTCGCACCCAAAGAATCAGTTGTCCTCTCTTTCAAGGAACTTCACACTGGGCAAACTTTCTTTCAGTCGGTGTTTATGACCATTGAACCATCCATACAACTTCTCCAACTCCATGAACACATCCATAAAATGTTGGGAGTTCAACCAAAAACCCCAGAGTTTCCTCATATGTCATTGTATTATGGCGACGAAAATAAAGATCAAGTTGTACAAGAGCTTTATAGTAGTGGCACTGCACAGAATCTGGGACTCAATGGCATTGCTGTAGCGTCTCTTCGGGAGATTCTGGCAACGGAGGTATGGATAGTGAATTGTGTTGGTATGCCAGAAGAATGGTCCATTCTCGAGAAGGTATTTTTGAATACTCAGCTCGACACTAGCAGTAACACTGGAGTGAGAGGACCTTCTGAAATTTTGTAAATAATAGATGACTAATTAGTAACTATGTAATTAAGTAAAACGGTTTATGACGCGCACCTTCCAAGAATAGTTTTGTTCACTTCACCGTCTACGTCGACGACGAAAGTATGCTACCGCGGCCCATTGCACGGCCGTCGCGCTTCATCATTCGCTCGCCGCAACGTTCTAGGAGTATCCCCCTTTCTCGTATATTCGCAACTTCTTCTAGCTCTTCTTCTCCCTCATCCCTTCCAAACAGACCCAAGTTTATACGACACACGCTCACTGTAGCCAAATGGTCCGCGGTGTTCATCGGTTCAACTGCCCTCGGTCTTGTTTTCCTAGGAGGTTGTATCTTTGTGCACGATGCCTTCACTTACAATGAAAAGCACTTGGCTGGGGTACCTGTCTCCCCGCTGGCACTACGTACTGAGAACGGCGGTCCAAAGAACCTCCCGATTGCCGGAAGATTCTTACGGGACGATGAAGATGAAGAGATGATTAGTCTTTCTGAAAAGCCTCGACTGGTGGTGGTTGGAGGTGGATGGGGGGTGTGTTTCTCATCTTTCCAGGATGCTATAGAGTTTAGACAAAATCCCTTCATGAACAGGCTGTGAGCCTTCTACAGACTCTTCAGAAAGGACAATACCAAGTTTTCGTGGTCGCTCCCGAAACTTTCACTGCTTTCACACCATTATTGCCATGTAAGCTCTCTGAGCCTCCAACCGATGAATGGTTTGACTCACTCTTGCACCTTCAGCTGCTGCTGTGGGGACCGTACAGATACGTACTTTGATTGAACCCTTGCGCAAAATTATCGCTCGCGTCAGAGGTCATTTTATCCAAGGCAAGGCAGTCGATGTTGACATGGCTGAAAGACTCCTCGAGGTTGAAATACCTACCGCTAATGGTTCCACTAAACATATATATGTGCCGTAAGCCGTTACTTATGATCATCTGTGATCATTAGTTAATGAGTCTAATAGGTACGACAAGCTTGTCATTGCTTGCGGATCGAGCTCTGCAACTCACGGAGTACCGGGTCTCGAAAACTGCTTCCAATTGAAGACGATTGGAGATGCCCAAGCTATACGACGACGGTTACTAGGCATGTCCACTCTAACCTACACATTGATCTTTCCCGCCGATGCTATGTTTGTCAGATAACTTTGAAATTGCCTCCCTTCCCACAACATCTTCCGAAGACCGCTCTCGGCTCCTTAGCTTTGTAGTATGCGGCGGTGGTCCAACGGTGCGCTTTGAGATACTCCAATCTCACAATTCTCTGTAGCTTATGCGCTTCACAGGGCGTTGAAACAGCAGCCGTACGTTTTCCCATCAAGCAAATTATTTCGTCATGAGACGATTTTCATTTGGGATAGTAGGAAATATATGACTTGTGCCAGGAGGATATCATAAATTATGTTTGTGTCGTTAATGGCTACTTCAGAGCATACTTTCATCCTGATGTCTCGTGTAGTTTCCGAAGCTGGTTCGAGAGAAGGTCACCATTCACGTTATTCAATCCAGAGGTCATATTCTCAACACGGTAAATCTTTTCGTACCTGGTCCCATATGCCTTCTGAAGACACTTCACAAGTATTCCGAATCCATATCGCAATATGCAGAGGTGTGTGCATTGGGTATGAGGTTCCATCTTCTCATATGCTGGACGTAGGAAAAATTCAAACGAGATGGTGTGAACCTAATCACCAATGCACGGTATGTCCCCCCATCCATGCCAAATCGAACGGTTAAAAACAAGACTTTCTTCAAAACAGCGTCAATGCTGTGCACTCAGATAAGGTGATCTACGCAATTAAAGACCTTGAAACAGGTCAGCATATAGAGCAAGAGATACCCTCCAACTTTGTGCTGTGGTCTACAGGAATTTCGATGAACCCTTTCACGCAACGCGTATCGGATCTTCTTCCCAACCAAGTGCATCGTAAGGTCAGACACGAAGGAGCTTTTTTTTTGTTATCCCGTTCAAACTGTGTCTATAGGCCATAGTAGTAGATTCGCATCTGCGCGTGACTGGTGCGCCCCTTGGAACGGTCTATGCTGTAGGGGACTGTGCAACGGCAAGTCTGGTATTATGTTTCTGTGATATAGAAACTCATTCCGAACTAGATTGAAACCAACATCGTGAACCACCTGCTGGAACTTGTAGATGCTGCTGATGAGAATAATGATGGTAGAATAGATTACGAGGAATGGGAATCCATGGGTGAGTCCTCAGACCTTACCCTCCTGATTATAGAATAATCCGGGCAACTAGTTGAGAATATCAAAAAGGTTTTTCCAAGTGCCAAGGAACATATCTCCAAGGTCGGTAGCTCTTGTTTTCTAGTATTGAATGTTGACGATTCTTACAAACCGTTGTTGAGGCTCGGGATCTCTTTGAAGAATACGATTTTGACCAAGATAGCGTGCTGGGACTCAACGAGCTTGCCGAACTTTTACAACATATCGGCAACAAAATAACATCGCTTCCTGCCGTATGTTTCTTACTTTCATATTTTATCCGTATGCTCATCGGTTCTCAGACGGCCCAGGTGGCATCGCAGGAGGGTAAATATCTTGGCAAAAAACTCTCGAAACTGGCCAAACAAGAACCAATTTTGCTACAAAATGGCATCTCTGCAACGGACGAAGCCGTGGCCAACCCCTTTGAATACAAACATCTCGGCAGTTTAGCTTACATCGGGAATGCAGCCGTATTCGATCTGAGTCAGAATTATTCCTTCATGGGCGGTTTGGTGTGTCCCAGAACTACTGCCTGCTCGGTAGGATCATGACGTCTCCATAGATTGCAATGTACGCGTGGCGAAGTGTGTACTGGAGCGAGCAAGTATCTGCTCGCACTCGGGCCCTATTGATGTTCGATTGGATCATCAGGTATGTAAACTTATGTCGATTTTTTGATCCCTAACTGTAAGGATGACGTGACATTCCACAGGGGCGTGTGGGGGCGTGATCTCTCGAGGCTATGAATAGGTCTGAAACTACTTTTAAATAGAAATGTTGTACGTCACAAGTGTACCCCTCCTCCCCATAATATTATACCACTTGTTCATTGCTCTTGCCATTCGAGCGAGCCTATCAAGGCGATGCGACCTTGTAGCGATCCTGGACCAGGGGAGAGAACAGTCATTTGTCGTGCATTTGTATCTACGGACATACTGCAGATGGGTAGGTGTCAATGAGATAGACAAACAATGGTACGGGACGCACACAATTAAAAATCCCGAGACATCACTATCAAGAAGCATATCATCTGTTGGTGCACATTCCGACGGCACAAGGAGTGCAAGGACGGCGTTCAGAAGTCCTGAGCCGCTTTGTGCAGGGTCGACAAGAACAGGTTGCATCTCGGATACGACGCGCGACGCACCAATGGGGAGTGCAGACGTAGGTGCCATGGCCTCTGTAAACAAAATTTAGATTTTCTAGTAGCGTGGAGAGAAAATCTATGTTACCTTCTCCTATTCGATAGATCGTTAAATCAGTGAAGTCAATGACTAGAGAATGCGGTGAAAGAGAGAGCTCCTCCAAAGCTTCACCGCCTAAGGTGGCAGTTGATACGCCTGGAGGCAATGAGAGCGATTGTCCATAAAGATACGAATGCAATTGTAACCCATGCACTCGTGATCGATAAGCGAAATCCAATTCGACAACCTACGAATACGTTCAACGATCGCCTCAAAGCAGGAATTTCGATGCTGACACCACCGGATTTAGGGATTTTTATCACAGCTAACGAATCCCCGAACTCCCTGCGGATCTCAACATTGAGCTTTTCATGACCGATGATGATTATCACATTTACTAAACGGGCCTATTAGAATGGTACAATGGAAGAACAAGTGCTTTCTGACTTTTGAATAAGCCAACACAGGATTTGATGAATCCATACTTTTCTCCAGGTCCCGACTTGGCATTCATCGCAGTGGAGAAACTTGCCGGGGTATCAATAATCAAGCCAGAGATGGACCCTGTAGGAGGCTTGAGGTCAAGCAATATACAAATTAGTGCTGCCTCAAGCACCTGCTACGTCGTTTTGTAAGCGTGCATTGACTCGCTGTGCGAGGGTTCGAACAAGTTTATGCATCAATTTAGGATTTCGCCTTGTTTCAATGTGACCGAACCAATAAACCAAAGGAAGAAGCGCAGAAGACGTCAGAGCGGTAGGAGCGGAGGTAGCTGAAGAGCCGAGCGGATTTTCAGGGGATGAGGTTGGGATGGGCATATTAACAGGGCATGCGGAAATAGTGCCAGGGACAGTCCATCCTCCCTGCATAGTGTTGGAGTAAGCGGTCGCAACTCCATGGATTGACAAGCTATACTTCGCCAGGGTCCAAATTAACCAGTATGGGCGACCATCGCTGCCCAGCACGTACTGCATAATTCGCGATGATCTTGCAGGCAGTTGTCTTTCCGGAATTTTCAGGGCCAATCACAAGGATCCGTGGAGGATGACTGTTAGCCTCTATAGAGCCAGTAGTGGTTGGAGAACCACGCTGAACACGTCGGGCTCGAACTCTCATCTGTTCAAAGGCTAAGTGTAAATTCGCATAGGACATCATGGGTGTCTCCTCAGAGACATATTCAGTTGATGGCCGTCCTATAACGTGCACAAGCATGGTTGGTTTTCATGTCAAAGCAAATAGAATAGACATATCTCGAGAATACAGCCTTGCCACGTGAATATTGCGGCCTTGCACTCTGAACCAAATAGGTAGGTCTTGCCCACTGCGAGTTCAGCACCAAATACCTCTGCGAGGCCAGAAACAAGCTGCAGAGCCGTCAGCCGGTCCTTCCTTTGAAAATGTATAGGGATAACCAGACCTTGACCGCCAAGGATGTGCCTGGATCGAGCTCAAATCGATACTCTGTTTCACGTTCTAACGTCCATTCCCTCACTTCTTCAGAAACCTGAGTGTCCATTGAAAACCTAACTGACCAAGTACCCGCAGGCTCTAAGCGCCCGTTAGAGCCGTTTCGCTTACGTAAGGCGGAGTCAAAATTTGACTCCGAATATTCATATGGAAAGAACGTGCTGTAGCACACCAATAAGAGCAAATTACTGTTCGTATACATTTGAGTTGTGTGGCTTAACAACACTGAATTGTTGTTGGTCATTACTCTTGATATGGAGGTTTTCTCCATGCTTGACTGTCCCTGTTATTACCCACTAAAGGGTCAGTCTTATATTTGAAACTATCCTGCATCTCCCTCAACTTACCACATGGTTGAAATGACCCTTTTCAAAACTCTGGCTGTATGTGATGTAAGTCTAAGCCACTTGAACTCCAGTACCCTCCAAAGCACCTGTCATTTCAGGTCTAGGGAGCTACAGTACCTCCTTAAGCAACTACAGTAGCTCCTGGGGCTACTAGGACCCTCCTTTTCCACATTGGAGGCTCTTTCATATATTCGTGATGATCCCAGAAGTCATGTGATCATAGTCTAGGAGCATATGCACACAAGACCATTTCAGGAGAATGGAATGGGAGGAGAGCTTCCACACCTTCACCTCAACCACATTTAATTGAGCTGCTCGATGAGACTTGCATTGATGAGCAGTATCTGCCACAAAGTCGATATATGACTGCCAAGCAGGTTTCTTTCAGCTCCAACCACTCCCAAAGGATAAAAAGACATGTACCTGACACTGGAGCAGAGGGGCACAGGGTCAAACCAGCTGCTGTGTGCTTGGCAATCAGTGTCATGCTAGGCATTGGGAGGGGAGATGAACTTGTTGATCATTAGCATGCTGACTGTCATCTTGTCTGCTTCAAGTGTTTTAGTGTCAGTTTTGGAATTCTGTTGGTTGAAATAGGACATGAACGCAAGTCCATAGTGGCCACTGTCAGTTTACTTTCGGAAATGAATCCAAAAGACAGTGGGTAGCGGTGTCATCGTTGCATGGCTACTTACACTGGTGTTCGGCTCAGTGCGCTTTGCTATCAGCAGCAACAAAGGTAGAACAAGGACGAAGACAAGGACGTAGCAGTGACGATGATGATGACATAATATGATGATGTAAGCGTAGACGAGATACAACAGCAAATGTCACATGATTGACAAAGCTGGCCTTGACGTAGATGTAGAAGTAGTAGATGTAGTAGTAGACTTAGAAGACTTAGACTTGAGACTTAGATGAGTGAATCCAACTGAAAGAGGTGAATTGGGGTACACTAAGGCGAAACAGGCCTTATATACATGAGCAGAACAACAAACAATGCGAGTATGCCATACAATGATGTTGTCGACAGCAGACAGGAGAAATGACTAATGGCGAGAGGCAGAAAACCAAAATAGGAAGGTGGTTTGTAATGGAATGGAGAAATGAGTCAGGTGGTTGAAGAAATGAAGGGAAATGTGGCAGCGAATTTGAAATAGAAGCCAGAAATAGAATAGAAGTGAGTCACAGACAATAGACCATGTGTAAGGGGAACCCCTCATACTGCCTCCCTTTTATTCTCCTTCTCCTATTCTCCTCTCTTATTCATGTTCACCCCTTCTATCCCCATCTCCCTTTTTTCTCTCTTTTCTCCCTGTTGTTTCTATCTAATATTCCCATTTCCTTCCCCCCCCTCCTCCTTCCTACTCACTTCTACAACTGGCGCTTCTATTCACGATTTAAGCACCTGGTGACGTGTGCAAGTTGGAACTTACCTGGGCTACGTCATAGGTCATGTAACTTCCGTTTTAAGCGCCCAGAACGTTCAGTCTGTTCGGAGTCTTTCCTTAGTTAGTAGCCACCTCGGCAGTGGGAGTCCTTAGGCTTTTCTCTTTGGATTCCCATCTGCCAGGTATGTATCCTTGCCTGTAGCCTTCCTTGAACTTATCTACTTTGGATTCCCATCTGTCAGGCTCTAGTGTGATATTCCACTAGCCCCAGAGGTTGCCCTTATAGTAGAAAAGCCTGCCAACTTACCCGACTGGTCACTGTCACCTTCGTCTCTGAATTGATATCTTCAGGTGCATAGCTGCTTAGGACCCCTCTGGTACATTCCTTAATACTCCATCCACTTCTACCATGTCTACACCCATACCAGAAGACCCGAATCCCTTTGATTTTCAAGTGGCTTACAATGAGCTGCATCAGCGTGTCGTGGTTTTAGAGGTTGCTTTGCATGCTGAGAGAGAACAGAAGGAATTACTGGCACAACAGGTTCAACAGACAGATGTGCAGGTGCACACCTTGAACCATGATGTCGCTAGCCTTATGACTGCATCCCTTTCCCCCCCTACTACTCAAAAAACATGCCACTCCCGCCACTCCTGCTGACTTTAATGGCGACAGAGAAAAAGGACAAGCCTTCTTGAACTCTTGTAAACTCTATCTTGCCCTGTGCCCAACTCACTTCACCAATGATCACGCAAAGGTCCTCTGGGCCCTGTCATTCATGAAATCAGGTTGTGCTTCATCCTTTGCCACATGCATCTTTGAAATGGGAAACTAGAACTGGTCGCCCTACCCATTCTACCTGGGTCTCTTTCGAGAAGGCATTCAGGTCAACATTATTCCTTCCTCATGAAGAAACTACTGCCTGGACCAAAACTTGAGTCGTGTCAATACTATCAGAATCGTCATACCATTGATGACTATATCGATGAGTTTGAAGAGCTGGTCGAGAAGTCTGGATATGGAGAACAGGCCTCCCTCGTCATGAAATTCCACCCATGGTCTCGACCCTTCCATCCAGAGCCGGATTGCTAATATGGTCGAAGGATGCCCATCGGACGATGACCTTTCCGAATGGTTTTCAGTGGCTAGGACAATCTCACAAGCACGTGCTGCTAATGAAGCCTTTCAAAGTGCCTCATGCCCTACATCGAATACTTCTACCCATCCCCTCTCCTGTCTCTGTTGGTGTCAACCACCGAAACCCCACACCCACCTCACCAATCGGAATCAGCACCACAGCTTCAAGCAGTCCCACCTGT
>MU134308.1:450471-565468 GCA_015039355.1 Ramaria rubella
AAGACCAAGATTGAATACCTAGGTCTCATCATCTCTCATGGGAAGGCCGAAATGGATCCTGTCAAGGTTTGCTGGTGTCGCCGAGTGGCCAAACACCAACAACAAAAGAAGGAGGTACAATCATTCCTTGGTTTTGCCAACTTCTACGTCGATTTATTGAGAAATTCTCACACCATGCACGTCCAATGTTTGACCTGCTTCGCAAAGACACCCCTTGGACATGGGGAACCCTCACAGCAGGCTGCCTTTGACACTATAAAGAGATTGGTAACATCTGCACCCATCCTTGCATTCCCAGATGACGACCTCCCATATCGTGTCAAAGCAGATAGCTTTGATTTTGCAACTGGTGCTGTTCTTTCCCAACAGTCCAAGGTTGATAACAAGTGGCACCCCATAGCCTTCTTCTCCAAGAGTCTCAGTCCGGTTGAGCGCAACTATGAGATCCATGACAAGGAAATGCTCGCCATCATGTGGTGCCCTCAAAGAATGGCGACACTTCCTTGAGGGGGCAGGCATCATATCGAGATCTGGACAGACCACAAAAATCTGAATATTTCCGCACAGCCAAAAAGCTCAACGTCGCCAAGCACGCTGGTCTCTTTATTTGTCTTGGTTCGACTTCAACCTGTACCATCGTCCCTGGCAAGACAATGGGCAAGTCAGATGCACTCTCACGCCGACCTGATCATGGCACTGGCTCGAATGACAATGATAATTTGGTACTTCTCCAACCAGAACTCTTTGTCATCTGTGCACTGGAAGGACTAGAGTTTACAGGAGAAGAACGTGACATCCTAAGGGACATTCATAAGGGCACCAAGGAGGGAGAGCTGGAGGACTCGGTTGCACGTGCTGCCAAGAACTTCGCAAGACTACTGGGAAGTCTGTGAAGTCATCAGAATGGGGTGTACACTTCTGTTCTGTGGAAAGGTATATGTCCCCCGATCAGCATGACTTACGATGTCGAATTGTCTCCCACATGACACTCATATTGCTGGCCATGCTGGATGTTGGAAGACCTTGGAACTTGTCTCTTGGAACTATTGGTGGCCTCACATGTCTCGCTACATTGGTAGCTACACAAAGGCATGTGACCTGTGCCTATGCACCAAGGCTCAACGTTGGGTTGCCTGTTGGAGAACTGCACCCTCTGGAAATTCCTGAGCAGCGCTGGGAGACGGTCAGCGTCGACTTCATTGTAGAACTCCCCGACTCGCATGGGTATGATGCAGTGATGGTCGTCGTGGATTCCTTATCCAAACGTTCTCACTTCATCCCACCTTGACCAAAATTACAGCATTGGGAGCCTCTCGTCTCTTTAGGGATCATGTTTGGAGACACCATGGCCTACCCCTCCGTGGTGGTTTCAGACCAAGGTACACAGTTTGTCAGTGAGTTCACTCAGGAGCTATACAGACTTCTGGGTATCGAGGTGGCTGCCTCCACTGCATACCACCCGCAGACTGATGGACAGACAGAACGTGTCAACCAAGAGCTAGAGCAGTACCTCCATCTATTTGTGAACGAGCGACAGGATGACTGGGATGACCTCCTGCCCTTTGCAGAGTTCCAGTACAACAACCACGTCCATTCATCCACAAAAGAGACTCCTTTCATGCTCGACTCTGGTCACCACCCACGATGGGCTTGAACCTCACCAACAGCCATCTAGGAGAGAAGCTGTGAATGAGTTCAAACAACGAATGGCTGATTCCCTATCCGAAGCCCGAGCTGCCCTTGTAAAGGCAAAAGAGGATATGGCTCGATACTACAATCGTCGTCGTGAGCCAGCCCCTACCTTTGTTCCTGGTGACAAAGTCTTCCTAGATGCAAGTGACATTAGCCCTTCTAAGAAATTGTCACATCGGAACCTAGGCCCCTTCCTAGTGGAACACAAGGTTGGATCCAATGCTTACCGCCTCCGACTCCCCAAGTCTATGAGTCGCCTCCACCCTGTCTTCCCAGTGGTGAAGCTCCTCCCCTGCCCCCCTGACCCCATCCCTGGTCGGAAAGCTCAACCCCACCTCCCCCCAGTCCTTGTAGGGGAAGATGAGCACTACGAGATTGAACAGATCTTGGACAGTCAATTCCGCTGTGGAAAGCTCGAATACAAGGTCAGATGGAAGGGGTATGGATATGAGCATGATGAGTGGATCCCCGAGGCAGATTTAGCAGCCCCAGACCTCATTGCTGACTTCCACCTCCTCCATCCTGGTGCCCCTCGTCACATTCGTGCCACAGATTTTGACACCTTCCGCCAAAAGACACTTGTACCCCCAGTAGGTGTCAGTGTGTCGGGACGTCACACTCTAAAAGGGGGGTGATGTAAGGGGAACCCCTCATACTGCTCCCTTTTATTCTCCTTCTCCTATTCTCCTCTCTTATTCATGTTCACCCCTTCTATCCCCATTCCCCTTTTATCTCTCTTTTCTCCCTGTTGTTTCTATCTAATATTCCCATTTCCTTCCCCCCCTCCTCCTTCCAACTCACTTCTACAACTGGCACTTCTATTCACGATTTAAGCACCTGGTGATGTGTGCAAGTTGGAACTTACCTGGGCTACGTCATAGGTCACGTGACTTCCGTTTTAAGCGCCCAGAACGTTCAGTCTGTTTGGAGTCTTTCCTTAGTTAGTAGCCACCTTGGCAGTGGGAATCCTTAGGCTTTTCTATTTGGATTCCCATCTGCCAGGTATGTATCCTTGCCTGTAGCCTTCCTTGAACTTATATACTTTGGATTCCCATCTGCCAGGCTCTAGTGTGATATTCCACTAGCCCCAGAGGTTGCCCTTATACCATGTGGAACAATTGGAAATAGAAGTACAAGAAAGAAGCAAGTGAGTCAGGTGATGAAAATGAGTCATAGCCGTCCAATAGGATTCCAGTTGCTTGTCAAATATCTCTGAAGATGAGTAAGTGAGTCATGTGACTTGATGACGACTCAGAAACATTTGAACCAATCATGACACTTGGATATGAATTTCCTCCAGAGAGGGAACGAAGACGAGTCCTGCTTGATGAAGTCCTTAGGCACATAACCATAGCAAATCTCTGTTCCTGGTCCATGCCCTTTGATGTACCAGTTATTCCTGAAGACGATACAATGCCAACCATTCACTGGTTTGAAGTTTGGGTCAAAACTGATGACGTAGAAGGGAGCATGGAAGGTTTGATCGAATACCCATATGCAATCATGAACGCGATAAGGAGGATATGAGGGGAATACTCGGAATGGACCTCCAGGAGATTCAATATAGAGACGATAGTACTGACAATGTGCGACATGTGGAGGAGGATTAGATAAATGAACATCAAGGGGAGAACGTCGACTGGGAAGTTCGATGCGTGGTCCAACGCGTATGTCTGGCTTGGCAGTCATCTGAAATGAATCATGGGATGTGGTGGCGGCAATGCTGGATGGCATATTGAAAATAGAATCGATGAAAAATAGAATGAGTGTGGAGATGATGTGTCTGGAGGACTGGAGGTAGCACAGCAGATGATGGTCTGGCAAAAGCTGATGAAGATAGGCGCGTGTGCAGTGAGCGTCTTTTGTAGTGTAGTAGGTGCTGTCAAGTATCGTGCTTGTCACCGCCATAACCTACAGTCTTGGAAATCAGTCACAGGGTTGCTGTATATACAAACTATAGCAGTGTGCACCCTCTGCTGAAAAATCAGCTTCACAGTGTGCATCGAGGATGGTGTCAAGGCTTCAGCTTATTGACTGCATTGACCTCCACCTGTAAGATGGCCAGGATGTCAGTCATTTGTTTCCTTTGGCCGGTGAAGACCACCATGAGCATGTGTGCCATTATACATGGCTACAAAGTGCATTGATTGTTCTTGTGTGTTCTGACCATCACTGATAGGGTTGGAGGTGCCACAGAAGTTTTCAGTTGATCTGACCATAGGTCAGGCTGAGCCTAGCTAGAGGCTGCTACTTTGCTACCATTTGTGAGGGTCAGTTACAGAGTGTGCAAGTCAGAATAGGAAGAGGACAATGTGTGATTTAGGCTCATCCAAGTCCAAGTCTGTAGAGTGCAAGCTTGGAGGAAGGTTGATGCAGTAGCTGTGTGCACCAAGGGTCAGTTGGGGCAGCTCTGGGTATGGGACTTCCTGTTGTTGGAGGCTGTCTTGGCAAGAACAGCAGGTCTTGCAGTTGTGCCTGCTGATGTGCATGCAGATGTGGCAGGTGAGGTGGCCTGAGGTCATGAAGGTGCAGGTGCACATTGGGCACACAGGGCTGGCAGGCTGCTGGGTGATGTTAGAGGGTTGCTCAGGGGTGGGGGCTGAAAAGTGGGGATGGTGTGTGGGGTGAAGGCATGTGTATACTTGAAGAAACAGAGTTACATACCTGTGACTTGTGAAACACTAGTGGAGTTATAGTTTGGCACAGATGTAAAATGAACTGTGACCAATCAGCCTACCATAAATGCACTATGGCCTCTCCTGTGGATATGAGCTTGTCATGAATGAAGTGGTACTTGCATTGTATGTGTTTGGTACATGCATGGAATTGAGGTTCTTTTGAAAGTATTATGGCAGCTTGGCTATTGCATAATAGCATACTTGGATTCTTCTGTGGATGACTGATGTTTTCAAAAAAGGTCCATAGCCACACAAGATGTTGCCCAGCAATTGAGAGTCCAATGTATTCCAACTCAGTGGATGATAAGGCAACAAGGGACTAGTGTTTGCTGGTCCAACCTATTGCTCCTTGATTTGCAATGAAAACATATCTGGAGGTTGAACATGAGGTTTTTTGAGTCTCCATTCCAGTCTGCATCAGTGTATCCCACAAATTCAAATTCTGTGTTGGCTGTGACACTGGAGCTCAGCTCCATGTTGGCCATCCCTTTGAGATTTTGTAGAACCCTCTTTGCCACTTCCCAGTGGCACCCTTTCAGATTTGCTGAAAAACATCCCAAGAGACCAACCACATACAATATATCTGGACGTGTTCTGAGAGCAGTGTACATCAATGATCCTACAATGCTGGTGTATGAAATGGTGCAACTTCCAATGGTCATCTTGAAGATTACAGTATCATTTATGGGATCCTCAGTGGTGAGTTTGTAGTTATGTCTGTACAGGATTGCAGTCAGACATTCTGCATCTTTTGAGGATGATTTTTGTGTAGGACTTTTGTGACAGTGTGATTTTCTGCCTTTTTGATCACACCAAATTTGGACTCTCAGTATGAAGGAGGCTGGCCCCAGGTCTCACATCTTGAACATACTTGAAAGTTTTCCTTTTACTTCCTCCATGAATGCCCTTGACATAGCTGTCAATAGCATATTGTCAATGTAGACCACGAGAAAGCACATTTCTTCTTTTCTTCAATGGAACATGTGGAGGCAAGTTTCCATGTCCAAATGACAGAAGCCTTCTGCTTGTAACCGTTGATCTAGTGTGTGGCTCCAACTCTTCCCAGCTTGCTTCAAACCATAAATAGATCATCATAAGTGCCAACAGTGGTTGGGTGAGGTTGGCTGGATGGTTGTGCTTCAATTTGGCATTTAACTCTGTGATCTTGGGTGGTCACAGATACTGTCACATCACCTTCTTACAACTCATTACATGTTCTTCTCAGATATTCTGCATTTCCTTGGTGTCATCAATGTGTTTGGTTACACTTCTGTCAGAAACCCAGATGATTCGAGCCAGTTCAATTATGTAAATGTCAATTATTTGGTCTACTCCAGGCTCACACCTTCAACAGGTCATTCAGCACTGCTCCAGCACTGAGTACATCTCAATCGCTTGTCATATAGGAATCACTGTTCTGGCACATTCTAAGCTTCTCACTGATACAGTATAGCACAGCTATGAGATTGATAATGCTAAGGCAGCCAGCTTGACATTCAAACCGGAAACAATGTTCCTGTAGGATTCTCTGAATGTTTTATCCATTCTGAGGTGTGAACACTCCTGGACCACTATTTCTTCTTCAGCTTAATTATCCCTTTCTGAAGATATATAAAGAGTTTCCTGATGTAGTGTCTGTAGTACATGCTCATACACCATCTGTCATCCCATTTGGCATTGCCCGCATCCTGCGAGTTGCGCAGACCAACCCTGCAAGATCTCTTGGCTCTGTCAGCACCCCAATCTTTGCCACAGTGATGCTCCCACAACCGATCCTTCCCAACAACCAACCACATAACCTCCTCATGCAGAACTCCATACTTGGCCATGCCCTGGCCAGCGAATTAATAATGAGCTCAAGTGTAGTCCTTATGTGTGGATAAGGGATGTCCAGCTGTTGGAAATGAACACACAGATGTTGTGCTTAGGCGGTGTTCACGATGCAGGATGCAATGGTGCAGCTGTAGGCGAAGATGCTGGGGGAACATGTCACTCCATTGAGTGCAAGAGAGTTTCAGGATTCTACTGTGACGTTGGATGGGTTGTAAGAGAAGCTGCGCATGGTTTTTCTGCCACTGAAGGATGAAAAATCACAGGCCCTTTGAACGGGAGTCCAGGTACTGTTGTCGGATGTTGAGAAGCTTGTAGCACACACTCATCTCCTCTATTAATACTCCTTTATCTACCCACATTGAGAGCCTTCACAGTCAGAGCAAGGACCACTGAACTGAGCTGTGGGACGAGTTCATAGATGGTCCAGTAAGTAGTCTATTCAACTTCAGTCAGTGCTTTGTTGTGCCTTATCCACAGAAGATGAGTTGCCTTTCTCAACAAATAACTTGATAATAGCCATCTCTAATGGTGTCACCTCTGCTTTGCACAGTGTTGGCCTGCACAGCACACACAAGCCGCATGAGTCTCCCCACACACGAGAAATAAACAAAACAAAAGAAAAAACAGCCACATGCACCTTCCACACAAGCATGAGACAGTGCTTGCGAGGAGGTTGAACTGCAGACACATCCAAATGAGGTATTCTGGCTGGTGCACCATGAAGAGTCGACAAGCCATGACAGCAGTGCATATGTGCAGTCAAGCTTGAAGATCTTCTCCTGGTGGCAGCTTTGCAGTACATGCTTCAAACTAGTTGTTTCAAAGATGAACTGGTCATGGGAGTCTTATGGCCAAGCAGGTTAGCCCAAGCTTGAGTCCATATGTCTTTGATTGAGTTTTATGTGATGTGCATGGTGGGTTGTAGATTAGCATGAGACCTCTTCATGCCAGCAGTTTTTGTGACGTTTACTCAGGGGATCTAATAAACAAGAGTAATGAACCAGAGCCTGTCGCTCTAAAAATGCCTCAATTTTTCAACACTGAACATGAAATGCACTTGGTGCAAGCAAAAAAAGATTTTGAAACTTTGCTTTATTTTATTTTTGACTATTTTGTGAAAATTTTAGATGTTTTGGAAAGAAGTCAGCCTGTAGATCTCCAGATTTCAACCAAGGCAAGCCAATGGCAGAGAGGTCAATGTTAGGCACTAGTGATAAGATATCAGTTGATTTTTGATGGAAGGAACCGTTTCCTTACTTGCCTAAGAATCCATGCTCTGAGCAGTCAAGCTCAGGTCCAGCAATTTCAGCTTGGACACCACATACAAGTGTCGTGGCTCCTATACACACAAGGGCTGAGCCTTCTGCAGTAGATATTGAGCCTGTTACAAACATCCATCACATACACAAAAGCTCTGGTTGTGTTGCACTGGACTCACCAACATTAATGCTCACCTCTCACCATGTCCCATTATCACGACCATCAGGTCATAATCCCTTTGCATGTGCAACCAACTATTGATCATTCTATCCCAGGTACCTCTGCACCATTGTTCCAACTTATTTGCCGGGGTTGTGCAAGAATGAAAACATAGCTGAACTGTGCTAGGGGCTGAAAGAGAAAGAGAGTGGTGACCTAGAGGGTCAAGGAAGTTGGAGAGGGCACATGGTGCGGATGTCATCTGTTCTCCACTCTTCAAACGAAGCTGGCACAGAAGGAGGTGGTGTGGTGTGAGCCTGGAGAGAGGTGGATGTAGTAGCTTGGGTGTGCCAACAGTCAGTTTGGTGTGCTGTGGTAGCTTTGGGCATGGCACTTACTGTTGCTGGAGGCTGTCTTGGCGGGAAGGGAAAGGGCACTTGTGCTTGCGCTTGCTGGTGTGCACGCAGATGAGTGAGGTAGCTTGAGGTTGTGAAGGCATGGTTGCATGTTGGGAACACATGGCATTCCTTGGGTCTGCAGGCTCCTGGGTCACATTAAAGGGCTGCTCAGTGGCGAGGGTGAGATGTTGGCAAAGTGGTGCTGCTGGGCAGGCATAGGGAGGGTACACGGGGTGAAGGCATGCACTGCACAAAAGAGGCATGTACAGATGAAGCCTTGGAGATGTTCTTGAACTGGTGGTTCACACTAGGGATGTGATTGGAAAGGGAGGACATGCCAGGGCTGGCGCAGGGTGAGGCAGGGATGCGATGGATGGAACGATGGCAATCACAGAGGTGATGCAGAGTGTTCAGGTTTAAAGCAAGTCCCTTACATATTTGAGCAGCTTCTCAGCCTGGTAGTTTATGTGGTGAGTTTGTGATACTTAAAGAAACAGAGGGTAGACCTGTGAAATACTGTAGCAGAGTTATAGTTTGGCACAGATGTAAATATCAAAATGAATCGCAACCAATTGGCCTACCATAGGTTGGGAGGAGACATGTAGAGCTTCTCATTGAGTTTGCCATTCAAATAAGCTGTGGATATGTCCATTTGATTGAGTTCGAGGTTGTACTTTGCTGTGAGTGCCAATATGATTTGAACCAATTCAAGATTTGTGACTGGAGCAAAAACTTCTGTATAATCCTTTCCTTCAACTGGCGTGAATCTGTGTGCAACAATGCGAATTTTGTGTCATTTGACATTGCTGTTTCCATCAAGTTTTATGCAAAAGACAATTTTTGAGGTGATAGGTTTCTCCCCTTTTGGTATGGGAATGATTTTGTATACCTTGTTCTCTGAGAGACTTCGGAGCTCATATTTGAGGGCCTTTTTCCAGTGAAGTGTGTCCTGTAAAGTCCTTACCATTCACACTGAACAGACTGAGCCATTGTTTGTGTTGGTGTCTGCAAGTTGTGTGGTACAAGTAAAAGGTAGATGCTTATGTAACTACTTGTGGACAACTGTATAGTTGTCCACTATCTACAAGTGCCCCTAGTGGGCAGCTTCTATACTACAGCCCACAAGTCACCATAGTGACTTGTATATTTTATATAGTAGCCCACATTCTTACATCCTCCCCAACAGACTGAACCTCAGAAGGTTCGGGTGAAACTATGCCAATGGAGGATCAGTGTAAACTGGTGTGGATGCAGTCGTGGACAACTGCGCAGCGTTGTTGTAGTGAATGGAGTCGGTTGGATTGACTTCCATGGTGTTGTCATCTGCTGTGGTAGCAGAGGCTGGTGGTGGACCAGGCAGTGTGGAGGGTTCCATCGATAGCATGTCTGTACGTGCTTTTGCATGGGGAGGTCCTCTGCCTCATCTGTTGAGCAACAATTCATCATCAGATGTTGTAGGGGCTCCCCAGTAACCTGGAGGATGAGGGGTCATTGGGATATGAAGGCCTGTAAATGGGCAGCCTTCACGTGCATCAACCATGCACTGTGCTGTTTCATTATAGCACAGCTTACTTTGCTTGCATGCAAAGTAGGGCTCTATGTTTACTAGAGCTCAGGTGGGGTCTACCCCAGTGTACATCCCTAGCCATTTGGCTAGTTCATTTAGTGAAGTGCCCTCTGGGGGCACTTTCCAGTCAAACATTCATTTGACACTTGTGGACAGGAGCTTTGGTAGATCCTGTCGCCAGCAGCTTCCTGCTAAGTCAGCCCACTGGCCATGGATGATAAACAAGTCTGTCAATTTTTGAAGAAAGACTAGGCTGTCTTTCTTAGGCTTAATGAGTGTGAGCCACACCCATATGTCAACATCCTTGAGCATGAGGGTGTTGTCAGCATACCTGCAGATAGCAGGTGGTACTCCCTACTCAATGGTATGTAACATGTCCCTCAAGTTGGGAGGTGTGTCATGCGTAATATTGAATGCATGTGTTCAAGTAATGAGCTTTTGCTCGTGATCAGCATGCTTAATGATTGTGTTCTGCACCAGGGTGCATGATAGCATGAACATTGAGTGAGTGATGCCCAACTGCTCCACAAACCTAGGTTCATTGGTCAGGCAAGTGTCAAACCACTCAGTGGGTCAACAGGTGGTTTGCACTGCATTGGGGTGTGGTGCTTTGCCCAGCGGGTGGGGCAGAGATCTCATCTGTGTTGCAGGTGGGTCACCTATGGTGGGTGTGATCTGGGTGTTCAGCAACACCAAGTAAGGTGCCACGAGGGCTTGTTTCTTCGATGTGGTCTTGCAACCGGATCATGTAGGTCCTACCAGTGAAGCACCGGTATCCACAGTGGACGGACTCATTGAGTCTGTCAATGATTCTGACTGCAAAGTCAGGTTTATGCTGGCTGACACTGATGGCATCGAAGGGATGGCAAATAACCTATCTGCCATTTCTCAGCTGTATTGCTGCTCCTTGGCTAGAGCAGTGTCATGATTCAGCACTTAACGACACTTATCACCATCGCCATCCTCTTCACGTCTTACCGACACTAATGACACTAGCAATATTCGCTGTCAAGGTCGGATCACCCAACCTAACAACTGATGGTCAATACATGCAGCTCCAATATCAGTAGATATGAACATCAACAACTACAATAGCTATACCTCCATTTAGCAGATAGTCCACATGGTCTCTATCCAACTTCAGTGAATACATCTAGTATAAAACAGTAGGATATAAGCCATGACATGAGTGCGGATTACCTGCGGGTTTTTTCCGGATCCATCTGTGGGAAACCTGTGGGTAATGCATCCGTGGATTCGGATATCTGTTTCTCACGGATAAGCCCCGGATGCGGGTATGGCCTGTGACCCTCACAGGTATACTCACGGATATCTGTGAGTATGATACTTTTTCCACCGGCTCTGTGCCCAAGGGGCAAGGGTGCATTCATCGACATTTGGAGACACATTGGTCACGAGATGCCTTGGGCACGTGTCCTATGTGTCTCTGTGTCATGACCAGTGTGGTCTTTGGAACTGCTAACCCACACCAGATGGCCATCTGGGTGCTTTGTGGAAAGGACGGTAAGGGGATCTTTTGTTCTTGAACACCATTTTAACCTCATCTATAGGCATTTTTTCTAGCCATCACTCGTCGCTCAGAGGCCCTGGTCACACACACAGGCACGTCCCAATGGCGAAGAGCTCAAAGTGTACACGTTCTAAAGCACATATCGACGACACGTCTGACTCTGAGCAAGAATCAGGTCACAGCATGTTGAAATCACAGTCAAATAATATTGATCACAAGAGAAGTTGATTTGAGGAACGTTTCAAGGTTTCCTCTCACACGCCAGAGCAGGTTTTAGGTGAGTTTCAATCTCTGTGCTATTTTCCTCTGCTGGGACTGAGAGCCTCACCACCTCTGAGGTAAGTACCCTTTTTCATGTTTTGAAGTGTCCATGTGCTGATGAAACGCGCAGGTGACCATGAGCTATTTCACAGCTTTGGATTCTTTTGGAGTGCTCGAGGGAACAGACGAACTGGATGAGTACTTGGCTCTGCCTGCTCACCCGTCCATTTTGGATCCTTTTGCAACATTGGGAAGCACAAAAGCTTGGTGGCTCACGCCTGGCCCAGATGGCACTTGATTATTTGTCAATTCCTGGTAAGTTGTGTGTTTTCTTTTTATCATTTTTAAACTGATTCCGTGAGTAGCTACTTCCACAGATATTGAGCGTGCATTTTCAGGCGGTGGACTAACCGTCTCCCAGATGCAACACTCACTTTCAGACCAGTCGACTCGTGCCGCCAGTGTGCTGGCATCTTGGGCATCAATCAAGGGGATGGTTCCAGAAGCTGAGATTATACAGACATTCCAAAATAAGAAGAACCAGGACAAAAATGGCAATAAGGGGGTAAAGTCTAATGAGATCATTGAAATAGATTAGTTAGTTTAAGTTAGTTGTTAGTTAGCATATATTCCAATAGGTGAATTTTGAACATAATATACTTTTTTTATCACAGGTTTACCCATGGGTACCTGCAATCTGCACCCATGGATTCAGATATTCAGAGCCCAGATTCGGCCCCAGATGCAGGTAGAGGTTTCGAAAGTAAAATACCCGCGGGTCAGATGCGGATTCATCCGTGTCATGCCTTAGTAGGATAGAATGCATGTATTTCTTTAGTTCTATTATCATAAGTCTTCCCCCTCTCTTTACTTGGTGTCGTCTACACATCTAAGTCTAACGACTATTCTGAACTCATCATCCTCTTATCTCTATCCCTCTTCATTCTTAATGATAAACGTCACTAGCATCGCCAGAACTTTGTCTGCTAAGTAAACTCTGTTTTCTTCTTTCAAATTCCTTCTCTATCCCAGTTTCAACAAGTAGGCACCATCATGGCACCATTTCCCTTGCTGTCTCAGTCTGTACACTTTGCATACATTGTCGCTAACACTTTCGACTTCATCAGAAGGGTTTCTTAACCACATTTGTTGTTACTGACTTTGTTCTGTCAAAGATAACAGGCCAAGGACTGTTTTTGACAAGCAGCATGTACCCTATCGAGCTCTCCATTGAGCTTGCAAAGCTCCTCTTTGTAAGAGGAGATGGTGTCCTTGACAAAAGGATGAACCATCCCGGCCAACAATGGTGGCCACATGACTTTTAATGCACATTCAATGTCACACATTCATGGGTCAATCAGCTGCAACTTGGCAGCTGCTAGCAGGTGCTGCACATAGGCATTGCACTCCAGGCAGGAGTTGCAATGGAATATGGCAATGGTGTTCTTGATGCCATGAACTGTCCAGTTTTGCTCCTTTTGGAGCATTGCAAACTGGTCAGAGGCACTGGGTAGTGCCTCTGTCAAGTTACCTCCCAAGCTCACAGCTCAGAGGATATTTCCAAAATTTCATGCAAGTCTAATTAGACTGCATATACCCAATGACAACAAGTGATTTCCCCACCGCGATGTAAATTATAACTAGTGTGAGTGTACCCCAGCGATAAACACCATGGACACTGCCACATCCCATCCACCATCCTCAAGTTTTACATTGGAGGCAGAGCTATCCACCTCTAATACCTGATATGGTGCAATATAATTGAGCACTAGTTTTTTTGCCCACCAGGAAAGCAGAATCCTGAGCTGCAATTGTCACACTGAGTAATTCCAACCTCAAGGACCTCTTAGAGGCCCTTCCAAATTCCTGAAATCAACAGCTCAAGAATCCTCAAGCATGATTCCTCATTCATATCATTATTCGTGCCTCACTGAGATCCCGACAGACACTTTCTGAAAACATCACTCAGTTCTACTTCCAACAATACCACCAATTCCTTCACAATCATCTCTGACCTTACCTTCACGAATTCCGACATCCCCTAACACCATTTTTCCTGAACGTTTTGACCAATCATCACATCTAAACACCCATTTTTCTGGATTCCCGCTTTCTGCAGGTCTCCACTTCTTGTACCAACGACATCCTTATGTTGCACCATACAGTAGGCTATTCACACCAATCAGGTTCACCATCCAGTGAAAATCCCAGTTGTTATTACAATGCATATAACACCACTTGTTTCTAATTGTTCCAACATGCTGGGAACACCACTAACCCACCCACTACAATCCATTGATTGACAGGGCATTGGGTAGTACCTAGTTCCGCACTCCTCAATGAGAAGATTCAATTCTATGACATGTCTCCTGGAAACCTGCAAATATTTGCATTTTTTCTGAATCTCCAAAATTCTTGCTTTCGCTGCAACATTCTCCAACTCACCACAACATCCAATATCAACACTCAATGAATCCTCACCTTTCAATATGACAATATGGAAACCTTGTGTAAGAATGTAGATTCTTACTGTAGCATATATGCCACTATTTAGAGAATATAAGTCACCAGAGTGACTTATGGCGCAGATTATGTAAAGCTGCCCACTAGGGGTGCCTGTAGATAGTGGACAAATATACAGTTCTCCACAACTAATTAGATAAGCAACTTTAATCTTACTTGTAACCACACACATTGCAGACACCAATAAAATTATTGGCTCAGTCTGTTTGTGTGAACACATTTAAATTCTTACACTTTTTTGACTGCCAAGTTATTGGCAGTATTGTGATAAACCAATAAAAGATCAAACCGATCTTTTACCCAAGCTGACGAGTTTAACACTTGCCAGAAGTTTTGGAGTGAACAGACATTCACTGTTGATTTTTCTAAATCAATAGAAGAACACCACAGTGTGGCTGATAGATCATAGATCTATGACTTTGATAAGGGCTTGAAGCTGAACATCTAGATCTGGAGAGGATCAAGATACATCTGGAGCCACAGCCAAAGGCCCAGACAGGAGAGCTGAGACTGCCCACGACGTGGACAGGTGAACGGGAACACCAACAAGGATAGCTAGTCCTCGTAGAACTACGATGCCCATAGCTTCCAACTCCATGAGTCGAAAGCAAGTATTAGCGGATCTAAGGAGATCTGCACTGGAGGAATCAGAAACAGATGAAATATCACCCATTAAGAAAACAAGAAGAACTTCGACCAGGTCAAAGTTCCGATCGTCTATCAATGAGTTGAGAGAAGTGCCGATGAGTGACACTGACAAGTCGCTGGGAGTGCGAATGTCCCAGCTGCCATATGTTCAAGAACATCGCAGATCGCAAAGTTTGCTATCCCAAACAGGGACAGAAGAGCATGGGTTGATACACCAGGAAGACAAAACCCGGTGATATGAGCATACAACTGGACATATTGCCCGGATTATTACAGCCCTCAAAGAGAGCTGCAAACACATAGGTACTACATGTGAAGTGAGCCAACGAGCGGCTGAGGCAGCTCGTGCAGCAGACGACGCTGTGAACCAACTCCAAACCCTGGGAGATGGTATGGAACTGTTAATACAGTCCCTGGAGGAGGAAGTACAGGGACCTTTACATGGAAAGGCCCCAAGCATGGAAACAATCCCAATAGGGATCATGAAGTCAACCGTTGACAAGCATGATACTCGACAGCGCCTACTACACTACAAAAGACGCTCACTGCACACGTGCCTATCATCATCAGCTTTTGCCAGACCATCATCTGCTGTGCTACCTCCAGTCCGCCAGACACATCATCTCCACACTCATTCTATTTTTCATCAATTCTATTTTCAATATGCCATCCAGCATTGCCGCCACCATGTCCCATGATTCGTTTCAGATGACCGCCAAGCCAGACATACACGTTGGACCACACGTTGAACTTCCTAGTCGGCGTTCTCCCCTTGATGTTCATTTGTCCAGTCCTCCTCCACAAGTCGCACATCGTCGGTACTATCCCCTATATGTCGAATCTCCTGAAGGCCCATACCAAATATTCCCCTCATATCCTCCTTATCACATTCACGATTGCATATGGGTATTTCGATCAAACCTTCCATGCTCCCTTCTACGTCATTGGTTTTGACCCAAACTTCGAACCAGTGAATGGTTGGCATCATATCGTCCTCAGGAATAACTGGTACATCAAAGAGCACGGACCAGGAACAGAGATTTGCTACGGTTATGTGCCTAAGGACTTCATCAAGAAGGGCTCGTCTTCGTTCCCTCTCTGGAGGAAATTCTTATCCAAGTGTCGTGATTGGTTCACATGTTTCTGAGTCATCATCAAGTCACATGACTCACTTACTCATCTTCGGAGAAATTTGACAAGCAACTGGAATCCTATTGGACAGCTATGACTCATTTTCATCACCTGACTCACTCGCTTCTTGGCTGTACTTCTATTTCCAATTGTTCCACATGGTCTATTGTCTGTGACTCACTTCTATTCTATTTCTGGCTTCTATTTCAAATTCGCTGCCACATTTCTATTCATTTCTTCGACCACCTGACTCATTTTTCCATTTCCTTACAAACCATCTTCCTGTTTTGGTTTTCTGCCTCTCGCCGTTAGTCATTTCTCCTGTCTGCTCTCGACGACATCGTTGTATGGCATACTCGCATCGTTTGTTGTTCTGCTCATGTATATAAGGCCTGTTTCGCCTTAGTGTACCCCAATTCACCTCTTTCAGTTGGATTCACTCATCTAAGTCTAAGTCTAAGTCTACTGCTACGTCTACTACTACTACGTCTACATCAAGGCCAGCTTTGTCAATCACGTGACATTTGCTGTTGTATCTCATCTACGCTTACGTCAGTGTATTACGTCATCATCATCATCACTGCTACATCATCATCTTCGTCCTTGTTCTACTTTTTGTTGCTGCTGATAGCAAAGCGCACTGAGCCGAACACCAGTGTAAGTAGCCATGCAACGACGACACCGCTACCCACTGTCTTTTGGATTCATTTCCGAAAGTAAACCGACACCGTGAGGCTGAGAAGGCTCACAAGAAACAAGATAGACAGAGAATGCCACCTCCATCTGGACCAAGAAAGAGGAATGGTTCTCGTGAAGCAAGTGCTACCCTAGAGCAGGATAGCATCAGTACACGCCAGTGTACTGAGGAAGAGATGGATCATGAGCTAGAGGCTCGCGATAGAGAAAATATCTGCAAAGGAATTTGCAGATCAAAAAGGACATACAATGAGCAAGAAGTGCTCAAAGCAGTGACCCAACAGTCACTGCAGGAGATGATGAAGTCTGATGCTGATAGTGTCAGTACCACGACTAGCACTCATGTTAGTCTTGAACGTGAGTTTGATCACTGGGATAGGATCAAACAGAAGGCAGCACAATGGAAGCACCATGCGCTAGAACTCCATGCTAAACATGCAGATAATCTAGTCGAGGAGGCATATATTGCCTGGATTGAAGGCCATGCCTTTGATAAACTGATAGAGTCAGCGAGAGTGGCTCGATCCACCCTTAGTAGCTGTTATAGACTGAGGGATGCATTCTTAACAGCTGACAGGTGTCGACTGCTGTATCAGATTGACAAAGACATTGCTGATCCACCAGTGCAGCAGGATGTGAGTAATCATGTGCCTTGCCCGCACAGGCAGATACAAGCGATACCACGTGTGGTATCACTAGCAGTTATGGATCCTGAATGGAGGGTTCATGAGATAGGAGGCATATGTAGATGGAGTCACAAAGATGGTGCAAGCTGCCCTTGAGAAACATAAGGACAGTGAGCCAGACAAATCTGTACTTGCTAAAGCCAGAGTAAAACTACCTCACCCAGCAGAATATGCTGGGAAAGCAGATCTTGAAGAATTCAAGAACTTTGTCTCAGGAATCCTGAGATGGCTAGGCATGAATAGTTTACTAGGGCCATCCAGCACGGAGCTCCAGCTACACTATTTGGGCACCCACCTCAAAGGCAAGGCACTGGAGTGGTATGCTTGAAATATCAAGCATCATGATTGAGTTGTAGTTGATTGGACTCTAGAGAGTGCAATCGCTGGGTTGCAACAGCAATTCCTACATGCACTCATGCATAGACATGCATCGAACAAGTTTGACACAATTGTGCAAGGGAATAAAACTGTTCAGGAGTTACTGAATGACATTACAAAGTATGCAGCACAGATGATACATCTGCCTGATGAATATACAATCTGCAAGCGGTTTGTAGCAGCACTTCGAGAAGCACTGCATCATGAAGTCCTAAAACTGGGCTACACGACAGAATTCAGTTCAATAACTGAATTGTATGAGGCTGCAAAGGCTGTAGAGGATGTGTCCCGATATGATATTGGATCATGCAAGACAGAGTCTAGCAGTGCTCATGTGCTGCAAGCACAGCCTAGTTCGACAAATAGTCAAAGTCAGGCTGTTGCAAGCTCATCCTGAGTTCCCAATACAGGGAGCCATCCTACAGTGAAGCAGACAATATATTTTTTGCCTAATCCTCAACCTCAAGCAGAGATGAGACTGAGTGTACCCCAAACAGGGGTACAAGCTACACAAAGAGCTAGAGCAGGAGCTCCTGCCACTTCTTGCCCTCCACAAAAACCTCCTGGAGATTCAGGAGGTCAAGGACGTAACACAGAGCTAACATGCTATGAGTGTGGACAAGTTGGGCATATCAAGCCCAATTGCCCACAGTGGAAGAACAAACCACACATAGCAGGTGCATGGTTAGAGGAAGTGGTTGAGCACTCAGAGAGTGCTCAAGAAGGGGAGGAGGAGCCACAAAGCAGCAAATTAGATGAGCAAATGAACGTCCAGGACGACTATGAGAGTGAAATCAGTGAACTAGTTGCTGATTACCAGTCGGAACTCATGCCCTATCAATGGGATGATGATGACGATACAAGAATGCAAAGCTCATATTGAGCAGATGAAGTACATCTGCTAGGAGGATCATTTGAAGAAATGTGGCACAAAAACCAACTACCACAATTAGTGGTGGTTTAAGTCGAAACAACGACTTCCATATCCATGTGGGAGTCATAGATAGGACCATTGAGCCTATCTACAATCATCGGTTCAGACCGCATGATAAGACACACCCCAAACGGGCACATATAGACAACCAGACAATCTCTGGGTATTGGGAGATTGGTGGAGTCAGAGCCCACTGTCTATTAGACAGTGGGTGTGAGAGAGTCATGCTCTCTCTGGACTTCATATGTGCCATAGGCATCAAAACATTTGAACTCGAATGTCCCATTGGTCTACAGCTAGCATGTGTTGGCAGTAAGTTGACCATCAACTATGGAACACACACCAATATCCACTTTGGTGAGCACAATATTGAGGAATACTTCGATATAGCGAATGTAGATTACTACAACGCAATACTAGGAACACCATTCCTATGTAAATTAGGGATATCCCTCAACTTTAGAGGCAAAGGATGCATCCATATGTAAAAGGAATTAATTCCAAACCATGCAAATGCCTGGGAAGTGCAGCCGGACTACCAGGATCTGTCTGAACACAGGACTCTAATTGCAAGCCTTAAACCCAAACCAGCAAGCCACAAGCCATGACTTGAAAATGGCTCCTCATTGCAAGTGGAGCCATCGATGAGCTTGCCAGATGAGAGGCAAGACAAGGGAAAACAAAAGGAAAAGCAACAGAATATCGATGTTGGTCTACCCGACCAACATACCAACAAAAATACCGACAGGATTACTGGCACCAATCAACTGTTATTAACGGCTATGACTTTCCCACACCAAGGGAAAGATGGGAGCTAGAGTTTGCAGACCTCTTCAGAGGTGTGCCATTAGAACTTCCTCCTTGGAGGAAGATCAACCATGAAATTAAGTTCATGGATGAAACTAAACAGTTTCATTATCAATTACCAAAGTGCCCAGAAGCACTTCTAAACGAACTGATCGACAAAGTTGACCAGTATACCACTGCTGGTTGGTGGGTAGCAGCATCAGTATGTTCTGCAGTGCCAGCGCTATGCATTCCAAAGAAAAATGCAAAGCTCAGAACAGCGATAGACCTACATCTATGCAATGACAACACAGTGAAGGATATTACGGGATACAATCTGGCACAACGTAGCTCATGCCGCATACTGATCCAAGCTTGACATGTCTGATGCATACAAACAAATATGCATAGTAGAGGAGGAAGTCAATAAGACAGCCTTTGCAATCATATTTGGCATGTTCAAAAGCCAGGTTATGCAGATTGGTGATTGTAATGTGCCATCTACATTTCAACATCTCATGACATTGATTTTTTGTAACCAAATTGGTCGATTAGTCCACGTATACTAGACGATATATTCATCTATTCGAGCTCAATTGAAGAGCATGAAAAAAACCTTAGAAAGGTGTTTTGAAATATTACATGAGGCACATTTGTTCCTCAGTGGAAATTGATCCAAGATCGATTTGTATTTGCCTCACATGGAATGTCTTGGTCACATAATAGATGACAAGGGCATACATGCCAATGCGGATAAAATGGAGAAGGTTTGAGGTTGGAGAAGACCTCAAACATTTAACAATGTCCAACAATTTCTAGGACTCGTTCAGTATCTGGCACCATACATGCCAGATTTGATGGCATATACAACTCCCTTATCAGGAAGTGCATGCAATAATAGGATGTTTCAATGGACACCCTTGATGGATAAGTGTTTTGAATCCATCAAAGCACTAGTGTGTAAGGCTCCAATATTGAAGCCTATAAATCATGCTAGTTTCAGAACCCATTTGGGTTGTGACAGACAGCTCCAAGTCTGGAGTCGGAGCAGTTGTTATAGGATCCCTATAATGTACTTATAGTCTCAAGAATCTGCCTATAGGGTTCCAAGTGTTTCTGATCAGTGGTTCTCTTTATATTTCTATTCCTTGTCACTGCTGCTGGGTTCACTATTAATGATCCACAAGAGTCCACAACTTGGGTCGCTGACCTAATACTTGCCAAATCAGTAACTCAGCTTCAACTCAGCTACTGACCAATAATTACCATTATTGTAACTCAGCAGCTGAGGTAAGCCAACTCATTGGTCAGCAGGATCATTAATTAGCTCCACAGCAGGTGACTTCTTATTTATCATCCAATATTAATTAGCTAGAGACATTATGACATCACTACAACCCCAAATCTGAGCCTGAATGCTATGATATCATTTCAGCATCATAGTTATTCATGAGTCAGTAATTTAGTGACATCATAGTCGTCTCTAGCCAATAGTTAGCTTCATATTAATAGTGTAGAAGCTTCTGGAAGATTCTAACCATATATGGCAGCTGCCAGAACCTTCCAGCAGCTTCCATTCTATTGTTAGACCTTCCTAAAGCGTCTAGGGTGTCTCAGATGTAAAGCTATAAGTATAGCTCTAGGTAGCCTTGCAAAAAGCAATCACACACACATTTCACACCCCACTTCTGCCTGAAGCCTGAGTCTTCTATCAGATCAGTTCAAGCCTGAAGAACTTGACCTAGCTGAAAAACTCTGTAGGAGCCTCTTTCAGTCTGCCTCTCACCTTGCAGGGGTGAAGCACAATCTCTTCAGCTTTTCGCTGCTTTAGTTGGAGCTCTGTAGTTTGTAGGACCAGAGTTAAAGACTACTAGCTTGTGTAAGCAAACCACCACTTTCCATCTAGTTGACACTTTGTTGCTTGTAGGGCCAAATATCAACTGCTGGCTTGTGTTGGGTATCATCACTTCTAATTAATTGAAGCTTTGTTGCTTGTAGGGCCAAAGTTAAATTAATAGCTTGTGTTGGTAACAACCACCACTACTATTCGATTAGCCTTTGTTGCTTGTAGGGCCTAAGTCTAATCAAATAACTAGTGTTGGGGTGTAGTACACTTTCTATCTAATCAAGCTCTGTTGCTTGTAGGGCCTTAGCTTGATTACTAGCTTGTGTCAGCACAAAGCTACCACACTCTATCTTATCTGGGCACTGTTGCTTGTAGGGCCTTTGCCTGGCTAACTAGTTTGTGTTAGTGTTGACTTTATCAACTCTCAAGTTAGTTTTAACTTGTTGTTGTTGGTCTTGTCCCTTCGCTCCTTGTTTCTTGGCTATCCTTTTAGTCCTTCAGTTGAACAGCCATTCAATTGTTGCAACCTTGAGCCTAGTCGTCCAAGTCTGCTTTCCCCATATGGCATATAAAAACAAAGCATTGGAACCCTGTACGCTCTCCCTCATAGTTTCAAGTATTATCTTGACCAGACTAGTAGCCTTGCTACAAGTGCTTTGAATTGCATTGTTACTGCAAAGTAATAGTGTTATTTGAACACCGGAGTAGAATCTCTTAATTGGGTTCTCCGTTAAAATAGTCTTTGGTTGATATCCCCTTGAACACTATCAGTGGCTAGACTAAACTTGATTGTGTACCTTACACCAATGTTTAGTTCTGAGTTCACAGTTTCCAAAACAGCAGTCTACAGACAAGGTCCAGACTGGATGACTTGTCATCCAGCAGGATTTCTTTCAAAGAAATTCAGTCCCACGCAACAGCATTACAAAAGGTATGAGCACGAGATGATTGCTATCCTTGAAGCACTTATGAAGTGGGAGGATAAGCTTCTAGGTCGCCAGTTCACACTGGTGACGGATAACAAGGGCCTCAAATACTTCAAGACACAACAGCATCTGTTTGACAGACAGGTGTGCTGGTGGGAGTTTCTCTCTAGATTCAATTATACCACAGTACATGTACTGGGGGTGGAGAACAAGGTAGCCGACTGTCTGTTGCACTACTACGAGAACGATAAGCAGGGTGAACATCACCCGGCAGAAGAATACATCGACACAGATGCACGGCTAGACCCGGAAGGAGAATTTCTCCCAATGGATCGATTTGTAGAAATATGAATGGCTGCAGTGACTACAAGAGGTGACAGAGCAGTGGGTCACAGACATGCAGCAGATGAAGAAAGCAAGGGAAGTACCTCCCACACAGGTGGAAGGTAATGAGGAGGATGATGTACTAGCTACAGCATCAGGTGCAGACTCAGAGAATCTACATTCACATGTAGAACGTGAGTTTGACCTAAAAACGGCCATAGCCAATGGCTATGGTACTGATCCAATACTCAAGAAAGTATTGGCAAATCCTGAGGCTCACCCCAGATTTAGGGTGAGAAACGAACTGGTTTGGACAAAGAACCAGTTCAATCAAGACATTGTGTGTCTTCCCTGGGAAGTTTTTTCCAAGGGGAGGAAAATGGTCAAGATAATTATTGATCATGCACATAGAGTAGTTGGCCATTTTGGACAATTCAAAACCAACAAGTATATCAGGCGATCGTACTGGTGGTCAGGAACGGCAGCCAACATAGAGTTGTTCTGTGGATCCTGTGCAGCCTGTCAGGCTGCAAAGAAGGACAATAGATGACTAGCAGGGCTATTGCATACCCTGCTGATACCTGATAGACCATGGCAGTCTATTGGAATGGACTTCATTGGTCCATTGCCAGAATCCAAGGGTCACGACTATTTATTGGTTGTGATTGATAGACTCACGTCTATGGTGCATTTAGTGCCAACTACGACAAGAGTTACTGCATGACAAGTCACGTGGTTATACCTCAAAGAGGTAGTACGCCTGCATGGAGTCTCTGAGTCAATCGTTTCAGATTGTGACTCCAAATTCACCTCCATATTTTGGAGGGAATTGCAGCGTATAATGGGCACGAAACTGCTCATGTCCACAGCATTCCACCTGCAGACAGATGGAGCGACAGAATGAGCAAATCATTCTGTAGGTCAAATACTCTGCACTGTAGTACAGAGTGATCAGAAGGATTGGGCCAATAAATGCCCAATGGTAGAATTTGCACTGAACAGTTCCGTCAGTGCAACCACAGGATATGCACCATTTGAACTGAACAGTGGATACTTGGCCCGTATTGGGCAAGTAATATCAGTGAATACTACTTTTAGAGGAGTATGGCAGTTCACACAACAAGCATTGTGGAACCTAATTGATGCTCACGATGCAATCATCGCAAGTCAAGTACAGCAGACAGATACTGCGAATATCAGACACTGACAGGGAACGATGTTGGACAGCTGGTATATCTGTCTACAAAGAACCTGTCCTTACCTAAAGGATGGGCAAATAAACTAGTGCCTAATTATATTGGGCCATATCAAATTGTCGAGGTGGACAATGCCACCTCCACCGTGAAACTTGAGTTACCTCCAGAGCTCACGGCTCAGAGGATATTTCCAAAGTTTCATGTGAGTCTAATCAGACCACATATACCTAATGACGACGAGTGATTTCCTTGTCGTGACATAAATTACATTTACAACTTTGGGAAAGAAGACAAACCCGAATGGTTTGTAGATGAGATACTGGCTCATTGCTGGACTATAGACTCCAAGTTGGAGTTGCAAGTGTGGTGGACATTGGGAGATGTCACCTGGGATCCACTCTGTATGCAGAGAGTTAGAAGCACTAGATGCTTATCTAGAGCTGAGGGGAGTTAGGAAGCCACGAGAGCTTCCTAATCGTGCCCTATAGGCACAATAGCAGCAATAAGTGAGTCCTTTAATAAAAGGACTCAACATGAACATACATTGTGTTGGCAATTTGTGCGACATGATGCAGTCACGTGAATAGGTCATGTGATGCTGTGGTTGCGCTCGCCTTAAATTTAAGCAACAATTTTATCGCCGCTTCAAGGCTTCTTGCCACCCACTTCCACACCTGCACCAGTGCGATGACATGATACTTGACAGCACCTACTACTCCATAAAAGATGCTCATGCACACGCACCTATCTTCATCAGCTTTTGCCAGACCATCATCTCCTGTGCTACCTCCAGTCCGCCAGACACATCATCTCCACACTCATTCCATCTTCATCAATTCTATTTTCGATATGCCATCCAGCATTGCCACCACCACATCCCATGAATCATTTCAGATGACCGCCAAGCCAGACATACACATTGGGCCACACATCAAACTTCCTAATTGATGTTCTCCCCTCAATGTTCATTTATCCAATCCTCCTCTACATGTCGCACATCGTCGGTACTATCCTCTATATGTCGAATCTCCTGAAGGCCCATACCAAACATTCCCCTCCTATCCTCCTTATCGCGTTCACGATTGCATTTGGGTATTTGACCCTGTCTTCCATGCTCCCTTCCACGTCATCGGCTTCCACCCAAACTATGAACCAGTGAATGGTTGGCATTGTATTGTACTCAGGAATTACTGGGATATCAAAGAGTTTGGTCCAGGAACAGAGATTTGCTATGGTTATGTGCCTAAGGACTTCATCAAGCAGGACTCGTCTTCATTCCCTCTCTGGAGGAAATTTGTATCCAAGTGTCGTGATTGGTTCAAATGTTTCTGAATTGTCTTCAAGTCAAGTAACTCACTTACTCATCTTCAGAGATATTTGACAAGCAACTGGAATCCTATTGGATGGCTATGACTCATTTTCATCACCTGACTCACTCACTTCTTTCTTGTACTTCTATTTCCAATTGTTCCACATGGTCTATTGTCTGTGACTCACTTCTATTCTATTTCTGGCTTCTATTTCAAATTCACTGCCACATTTCCCTTCATTTCTTCAACCACCTGACTCATTTCTCCATTCCATTACAAACCACCTTCCTATTTTGGTTTTCTGCCTCTCGCCATTAGTCATTTCTCCTGTCTGCTGTCGACGACATCGTTGTATGGCATACTCGCATCATTTGTTGTTCTGCTCATGTATATAAGGCCTGTTTTGCCTTAGTGTACCCCAATTCACCTCTATCAGTTGGATTCACTCATCTAAGTCTCAAGTCTAAGTCTTCTAAGTCTACTACTACTGCTACATCTACATCAAGGCCAGCTTTGTCAATCACATGACATTTGCTGTTGTATCTTGTCTATGCTTATGTCATTAGATTATGTCATCATCATCGTCACTGCTACGTCCTCGTCTTCATCTTTGTTCTACCTTTGTTGCTGCTGATAGCGAAGCACACTGAGCTGAACACCAGTGTAAGAGTAGCCGTGCAATGACGACACTGCTACCCACTATCTTTTGGATCCATTTCCGAAAGTAAACTGACAGCGAGTGTACCAGCAACAGTACACATGGATGGTGAAGTGTCTCACCAACACCTCTCTGCAGAGGGACTACCTAGTGCCTCTGAGCAATTTGCTATGCTCCAAAAGGAACAGAGCTGGACTGTGCATGGCATCAAGGATGCCATCACTATCGTCTATTGCAACTCCTGCCCAGAGTGCAATGTGTATATGCAGCACTTGCTGCAAGTCGCAAAACTGTGGCTTATCAACCCCCAAATGCACGACATTGAATGCACATTAAAAGTGGCTTGGCCACCGTTACTTGCCAAAATGGCGCATCCTTTTATTAAGGATGTGGTAGCCTCCTACAAGGAGGAGGTACGCAAGCTCCAGTCAGAGCTTGATACACTTTGCACTGCTCTCAATAAGGAGAGACAGCTTAATCACGAAATGGCGGATAAGTTATCTGCCATGAAGTCAACGCAATCGGTGCCGACTATAATCAATCTGACATCGCTGCCAGACTCAGTGACGGACTCAGTGAGTCCCTCTCTGCCAACTACCAGTGCTTCACCGGTAGGACCAACTCAATCCAGTCGCAAGACCGCATCCACAAAGCAAGTGTTAGCGGCACCATACCCTGCGTCACTGAACACCTGCATCACCCTGGCCATAGGCAACCCACCTGCAACGCAGATGGGATATTTACCCTGCCCATTGGGCAAAGCACCACACCCTAATGCGGTGCACATGAGCCATCAACCCACAGAGTGGTTTGACACCTGCCAGCTCAATGACCCTAAGTTCATTGAGCAGCTTACGCTTGCACACACAACACTTGCCATGTCACGCAGCATGCTATCATTAAGTGTGCTAATCGCGAGCAACGCCTGGCTACTCGAACACCAGTGTTCAAGATTGCTTATGACATGCCTCTCAACCTTAGGGACATGTTACACATGATAGAATACTCCCCAGAGGGAGTTCACTACATTGGTAACTACACAAGGACATGTGACCCATGCCTGCACACCAAGGCTCAGCCTGTTGGAGAACTACACCCTCTAAAGGTTCCTGAACAGCACTGGGAGACAGTCAGTGTTGACTTCATTGTTGAACTCCATGACTCACATGGGTATGATACAGTGATGGTTGTTGTGGATTCCTTATCCAAGTGTTCTCACTTCATCCTCACCTTGACCATGATTACAGCATTGGGATCCTCTCGCCTCTTTAGAGATCATGTTTGAAGACACCATGGCCTCCCCTTCCATGTGGTTTCAGACTGAGGTACACAGTTTGTCAGTGAGTTCACTCATGAGCTATACAGACTTCTGGGTATTGACGTGGCTGCCTCCACTGTATACCACCCACAGACTGATGGACAGACAGAATATGTCAACCAAGAGCTGGAGCAATATCTCTGTCTATTTGTGAATGAGTGACAGGATGACTGGGATGACCTCTTTCCCCTTTCAGAGTTCCAGTACAACAACCTTGTCCATGCATCCACAAAGGAGACTCCCTTCATGCTTAACTCTGGTCACCACCCACACATGGGCTTTGAACCTCACCAGCAGCCATCTAGGAGAGAGGCTGTGAATGAGTTCAAGCAACAAATGGGCGACTCCCTGTCTGAAGCCCAAGCTGCCCTTGTAAAGGCCAAGAGGATATGGCTCAGTACTATAATCGTTGTTGTGAGGCCAGCCCCTACCTTTGTTCCTGGTGACAAAGTCTTCCTAGATGCAAGTGACATTAGCACCACTCACCCCTCTAAGAAATTGTTACACTGGAACCTAGGCCCCTTCCTAGTGGAACACAAGGTTGGCTCCCATGCTTACCATCTTCAACTTCCCAAGTCTATGAATTGCCTACACCCTGTCTTCCTTGTGGTGAAACTCCTCCCACCCCCTCCAGACCCTATTCTGGGTCAGAAATCTCAACCACCACCTCCCCCAGTCCTTGTAGGGGAAGATGAGCACTATGAGGTTGAACAGATCCTGGACAGTCAATTCTGCCATGGGAAACTCAAATACAAGGTCAGGTGGATGGCTTATGGGTATAAGCATGATGAGTGGATCCCTGAGGCATATTTAGCAGCCCCAGACCTCATTGCTGACTTCCATCACCTCCATCCAGGTGCCCCTCATCGCATTCATATTGCAGATTTTGACACCTTCCATCAAAAAGCACCTGTGCTCCCAGTAGGTGTCAGTGTGTCAGGATGTCACACTCTAGAGAGGGGGTGATGTGAGGGGAACTCCTCAGAGATCAATATGACTCTAATTAATCTATTCTTCCTCATTTCCCCTCTTTCTCCTTCATATCTTTCTAATTTTCCTCTCAGCGCTTGAGGCTGTTTAAGTGCACATTAGTCAGCATGATCACATGTGCTCTTGCATACATAATCATACAGCTGGTTGTTTTGGAGTTATTCCTCCATTAGGCAGTTACTTTGGCAGTGGGAGCCCCAGGCTTTTCTCTTGGGATTCCCACCTGCCAGGTATGTACCCATGTAGGTAGCTTCATGTGTACTTATATATCTTTGGATTCCCACCTGCCAGTGCCTAGTGTGATATTCCACTGCTCCTGGAGGTTGCCCTTATAGTCACTCACTCATGAAACCTACATTCAAGCATTTGAGCAGATCACATCAGTACCTTACACCCAACTCATCTATCATTACAGTGCAATGTGGGTTGGAGTAGCATCATGTCAGACCCACCGCAACTCTGCACCTAGCTGAGTGAGCAGCAAGTCCATTCTTCATGCCCAGTGAACACCCCCACTGCATGGAGTGGGTCAGATCTGCAGTCATATAAGTAGACATATAAAAATATGGCTAAATCTGCACTATTCATTATCTCATCTAGGTAAATCTGAAAACATCTGCAATTGCACAGATTGCAATGTGTGTTGTGTGAATTTACATGAATGCTTTGCAATCTGCACATCCATTTTTCACAACATCTACATAGTAACACATACACGTGTACACATGCAAAGTTGCAATGCACTCTGCAAAAATGTGCTACATATAAAAACTAGAGTCTGCATGTATACTTCAATCATCAATGAAATCATGTGTGAGCTTCAAATCACTTATATACTCTGGGGTCCAGTTGAATTTACTTCTCATCTTGTCTTCCCCCACCACCTTCCCCCCCCCCCAACCTCTCCCGCTCCTCTAGGCCTCTCATCGCCTTGCCATCTTTGAGAGAGCTTGCAGATCAGCCTGCCGGTATGTCCTCCACATAGCCTTGTCCCAATCCCTAGCTGAACTGGCAGCTCAATCCTGCCAGTCACTGGTCTGGTCCAAACCCTTCCCCACAGCTGCTCCACCACATCCAGGCCCCAGCCCCAGGGCACAACACCATCATGTGCACACACACCACAATCTCAGATGGTGCCTAACCAAGCTGACTAGGTGCTCATGAGCATCACCTCTCTACAGTGATCATTATATTGACAGAACCACTACAGCCGGTTTACATTGCATGTATTGGTCAGAATACAATCTACAGCAGGTGAGCAGGTCTGGGTGGCGGTGGCAGTAGTAGGGTGGAGAATGTGAGCAGATTTATGCAGAATAGTGCAGATTAGATATTTTAGATATTTGTTCCACTGATAATATATGCTCAGATTGACATACATATTCAACCTGATATCAATAATCTCATGAGATCATACCAAAGCATATTGGGTTATATTTGAGCATTACATATATGTTTATATCTGGCCCACTCAACGCAGAAAAACATCTGTGATTTTCTACTTTATCTGCTTCCAACTGTGGAGATTGGTTTGTCAGCTGGACACAGCTCTGACCCGCTCCACACAGTGGGGGTTTCACTGGGCTTCATGTACACCTGAGCTCATGCTCAGTCACCCCAACCCTCTAGCTTGGTTACCTTGCTTGCAAGGTCCTCTTCCTGCCTGAAAATGCATGAGGATTTGTGTCAGAATCATATCCTGATCAAATCCCTTGCTTTTGATTCGCTTGGGTCTATGGTGTCTCTTTTATCTGTCCCTTAGGATCTAACTCTTCGTCTATCCAAAGGTATCTTCCCTTTTTAGGCATTATCACATCCTTTGTCAGTCTGCAATATTTCTGTACTCCATTATACAAGAGCCGCCCAAGAATATTGGTTAAGGCACAGCACAACGATGCAAATCTGGCAGGTGGCTGCACTCAAACTCAGGCATAAATCGTAGACCACCACTCCTCCATCATTTGCATTTAGATTCTGCAATCTTCTATCTAGGTATGTGTCCAACTCTTGCATAAATATTTCTCATTGAAATTTCAGATACTCAATCCTATTCTCCTCATGTGATCGCAGCTTGTTGGCAGTCCACTCACTACTCACAACAGTATGCCATGAACAAGGAGTGTCACATTGTGGTTTGTCACATGAAACGCTCGTCTCACCGAATTCATAACTGGATGCCACTGCTGCCTGGGATTGCTCTAGTTCAGATATATGTATATTTAATGACTGTTGATTAATATTATTGCTGGCAAAGCTCCATGACTGGTGCTGGTCTCAAAACTGCCCATGCTGGATGCATGCTGAGAAGGACCTAATCCATGGGAATCCATGGTTCCTTTCCCGTCAACCCACAAACTCGGACTGTGGCCTGCCATCCTGAACAAAGTTAGGGACAGTAGGGGAGAGTAGGTCAGGGAATATTCTCAAATTCAGTGAGTCAGTGGTATGACTTGATGTCTCGAACCAGCAAGCAAGGTCTGCCGCGGGGGCACCCCGAGCTGTTCTAGTTTGTAGCCACATAGCAAAGTCGAAGCTGGATAACGCGTCACTCCCAGTTGCGCGTTTGATCACATGACAACGCTATGCCACAACGTTCAGTGGCATCACGCCGCACCGTTCAGCACATTTAAAAAAAAAAAATTCACAACGATTGAATAACGTTGGGAGGGCGCCAAGCTGGGTAGACATGCAATGTAGGCTACGGACAGTTTGATACTGTATGGGCTGAGATTTTTGAGCTGATATGAAGCGGAGAAAACAATAGCAAAAGAACAATGGCGGGCGTGACAGTAAAGGCACCCAGTGCTAGTGACCACCAGGCGTGTGTGAGTGGCCAGATTGGAACGGAATGCCATGCAGAATATTAGTCGAAGCAAATTTATGTTGATGCTTTCAAGTTGGGCATGCGGCAAATCGCCGCGGGCACCTAAAGGCCTAAAGGCTGAAGTGCGCTTTGCGCATCCGCTGGCATGGGTGGTGTTTTCTCCCACCGTTGCGAGGTGTGCTTAGTGGGATACGAGCAGCAAATTCGCACTGAAATAACCCTCGGCGAGTGAGAACTTTGTCCGAAGGCTACGATGTGGACAAGATAAGCGACAGGGCGTCTAATCGAGTTCATTGTCTGCGTACTGAAACAAAAGAAAAGTGTCAACCAAGCGTCAACTCGTGTTTCTTGTGTTCGCTCCAATCGGACATGGCCCACAAATTTATGTTACGCTTAAATATCACGCTCTGGCTCTTTTGTTCCCAATGTTTATAGAACCTAGGGCTGCGCGCTGATTATCATCCCCTCAAGCTGCAGCGGGTCGACGTTCGACAACACACTCTCCGTCGTTCACCATGCCAGTCTCTGTCTCCATAGAGCCTTTAACCCCTTCAATAGATATGTATGATTCGCCGGATACGTTGTGAGTCGTCGTTCGTTAATATTTCCAAACAACAAATCCTAAATACACATGCTCACAGTTCCGCGTATTCCCTGTCTGGCCACATTACCATCACTGTGACACCCTCTACTTCTATCCTTGGCCTATCACGTCCTCTCCCACAGAATTTGTTGTTATCTTCCCTCGAGCTCACTTTTGAAGGCCAGTCTGAACTCGTTCTCAACGAAATTGGCTATTCGCCCCTCCGCATCATTTCTATATCCAAGGAGCTTGTATCGTCTTCCCATCCCGTACACATAGCAGCCGACGAAGAACGTGCAGAGTGGCGCGTCGTGTTCGATATTGCAGTGCCCGGTTGGCTACCCGCGACCTCGATCTTTGGAGACGATGAGGAACATGGTGCGGCAGGGGTGCATTATGCGCTCTATGCGCGTGCACGCTTCCTCTCTGTTGGCTCAGAATTTGAAGAAACGACGTCCGCGTCCCCAAGCACCTCCACTTCCAGTGTATGGAACAGCCTCTGCTCAGTCGTTCGCCTCGGCTCGAGCCGCCCCAAGTCCATCCATGCCGAAAAAGTCCCCATTCTTCTCACACGCTATGTTTCTCCACCATCAAATGTGCGCGACGCGGAAGACGCATCGTTTCCACATGCTATCTTCGCCATTCAAGCGATTCCAGAACCTGAGTCACCCTCTCCCACGAATATCCCTGCTGATATTCTTCGCTGCATCCAACTACATGCTGCCGTACCCAGTCGGGTATCTGTTCATGACGACAGCGTTCCGCTCGTCCTTCGGCTACGCTCTCGGTCAGAAGATGCGGAATCGATTAGTAACCTGAAAATTCTCGGGTTCGAGTCTGAAGTAATACAGGTGGAACAATATCAGTAAGTGATTCACATTGCACAACACGTCTGCCAAACTCAACAAATAAATTCGCAGCACCTCCCCTTCTTCAAGTTACACAGCTCGCTACCCTCTCCCGCCCGTAGCACAACAGCCTCCGAGGAAACCACTCAAAACGACACATCCAGTGGGATCGCTCTTCGAGCTTGGACTTGTTGGGGCAGCGCCACCCCATCAACACATTGTACGCGAACGCAGCATTCTCCCTTCAGGTGCGAGCAAGCTCTTCAGGGTCCGCAATGCAGACGCAGCGGAAGGAGGTGTACCCTTTGAGGAAGGATGGGTTCGCATGGAGGCTTCAGTCCCCGTCTCGCCAGGCCTGGAAGATTCGAACGGGAAGGGTAAGCGCGTTGCGGGGCAGAGCCCGTTCCTCCACGTCAAGCATGAGATGAGGGTGCGTGTTACCGTGGTCTATGAACAACCAGGATGCACAGTGCAATCGGACGACCTCGGGTTCAGCGTGCCCCTCGAATTTGTTCTTGTGACTCCGCCAGCGCCATCGCCCCGGGCACCGACATTTTTCCCGGCCCTTGCACACGTACACTCTCATTCCACTACCTCGCTCCCCGTCCCCCATCCTCCCATGGACTCTTCGAGGCGCGCGCCGTCCCGTGCACACTCCCTCGCCTCACTTTGTTCCTCTGCATCTACTTCATCCATGCCTTCTCCCTCTCTCCCCACCCCCCCGCCACTCCCCGCGTATAACCAACTATTCCACGAAAACGGCGACAGAAAATACGACATCCATAGCGAGCTCCCGGTTTATCGCGAGAAGGAGGACTCCCCCTCTTTCGCTCCAAGCACCACTTCATCCACGCCCTCGTCTTCTTCTATGCCAATGACGCAGCTTCCACCACGCGTCTCGTCTCTCCCATCACCGCCTGAGTCTCCCATCTCACCAGGCATGCCAATCACTCCTCCTGGTCTGGCAGAATGCCGCGTGCCGAGGAGGAGGACACGGTGCGATGGTAAGTTCGGGTTTGGCGAGAGCTTCTTGCGATTCGAGGAGGATGACTCAGAGTTCGAATTCATACAACATGTCCCGCAGCGACATGAAGAGGACCTCGCGCTCGATGGCGATGGCGAGGTGCAGTACGGCATTGCATACTGAACATCGCATCCCCCGAATTCGTCTTTCACACGCATGCAACGCAGTTCACCACTTTCAATTTTCTTTGCTTATTCCATTCCCGCATTGCACCCTCAGCATTCTCATCTACCTACTGTATACATATCAGTCAAACCATCACTGCCTCTCATATTTTTTTCGCCTCGCTGTTTCCCCTTGCGCCCCTTTCCTTTGACTTGCACACAATCCCTATACTCTCGCTTTGATATATTTTGCAGCTAGGTTGCCGGACAGCGCTGCATGTGCTGATGTATAAAACAGGATCAAAACTTATCCCACTAAGTACTATAAGACACTAATAGTAAGCAGTGATAATTCTATCGGAAGAGACCAAGTCGCAACAACAAGCAATTCCGTCGCCAAGAAAGGCTTCTAGGCTTATGAGATGTCGAGTAATCATGAATGACACTCACACTAGCAAACCATTCCTTTAGTGCATTTTAATCTATACCCTAGGGGCACTTATGATGCAAATAATGGTGTAATAATCCAGTAAGCACTCCTGACGTGAACACCGGGCAGGTTATGAAACACCTACAAGAGATACTCTATGGAGATCAGTCAGCGGATGACAACATACGGTGATTGACAACTACTAGTATGTTTTGACATATTTTATAGCAAGTACGCCGGTAGTTTTAGTATACCTAAGTAGACTTACCTAGTGCTGTACAGCGGCAGTGTTGAAGTAACGAGGGGCAAAGTCAAAGCGCTGGTCCGCCGCTGGATTTGTTTTCGATGGACACGATGTTACTGAGAACTTGCTCAACGTTACATAAATGTGATACTACTTGATCTAGAAATACGACGTTAATTAAGCATAATTAGTACATACGTCGGATGCGCACTTGGCTCCAGGTTGAATTCAGACTTTCACACTGGGGCGGTCTAATTTAGCTGCTGACTCAGCCTCCCCAATGAACAACCGTTCTCATCCAACCAAAATGCTTTCCGAACTGTGGGCATGGATATCATTGGATCGTATTTTTGCACGATAAGTACTTGCTAGCCTCGCCCTCGAGAACATTGTTCAACGAAGTTCCAGTATGTACGTGGGGACGCTCACCGGTGTACCTAACAAGGGTGCCTCGACCGGCCCCGGTGCACTCGATAAGTCTAAGTCAAGGCCGCATTGCAGGGTGCTCAAGCAGCCCCTCGCACATCTTCCGGCGACACAATGAAGCGTGATACGCACATCGTATTGGCAAGTAATCATGATTATAAGCAGCCGCCATAAGCCCATAATCACGTTATCTTTGCGACATTGCACTGGTTACTGTTGCCTGAATATTTGAGAACTTACATCGTCTCCATGACAAAGACGATAGGTAACCTCTTAACCTATCCCAAATCCTCCGCGACCATGACGTCGTACCTGACGTCGCAATAACTCCCAAAAGGGAATATATATCTTTGAGTCACAGAGCCTGTGTCATCCGGTATCGGAGCGAGCGCTACACGATCGAACTGTAATTGAACACGTTCCTGCACGTATTTCCACATATATTCATTCCACATTTTATACTAAAAAAGGAACATTGGAGTGTGACCCATTCAGTACTATGGATGCGATCGACGGAAAATCCACAAGCGGAAGAGCATGAATAAATTGCGACTATTTCATTTATGCAGGTCACGAGCACATTGTGCAGCCCTTCGAAGGGTAAGGATGCATGGCGTGTACGTCGATTTTTGAATGCGAAAGCGGAAGATGTGGTGGACCGTGAATATGTCGGACGGAATGAAACCGGGACTGCACCGGAGTGAAAGGAATAAGGGAAAATGCATTGGGCCGTGCGATGAATGAAGCAGAGAATGGAATAGAACCGATATGATGACTGCCATTAGATATTGACTTTTTGTGGTTATGAGGGCCATGCGATTGATGAATGAAGCAGGAAGATCCGTAATTTGATTTTGGTGCCCAATATGTTGAGCAAGGAGTAAGACGAAGAGCGAGAAACATGTTTTTCGGTTAGAGGCTGAGCGGGGAGCGTTAAATAAAGAGCGGTAAATGAGAATCGCGAAGAATGTTGACGGTGATACAGCACGAGGTGAAAGGGTGAAGAGCGGGCAGGGGTTATGAGCTCAGCACCTTCGCACGCGGTGTGACGACTCTCGAGCGGCCCCTCCTCTCACCCTCCACAACACCATCTTCATTTCTATATCTGTCCATGCGTAATTCGCCGCGTTCGGTCGCAGAATCATGCAATCCGGGAATAGGCATCGCCCTCCCGTATGAAGCCGAACTCGAATCGTGCATCCCAAAACTATATCCGTCTCGTCCGCGAGCGAGAGATTGCGAGTCGCTGCGCCCGACGGCCGCATCCGCAGCGTACACGAATTGTTCGCTCATGACACGTGCATGGCGCCTACTGGCCTTCGGCGTCATCTGGACATCCGTGTGGGCGTTCACGCTCACATTCACGCTCAGGGTCGCGGGTGGGGAACGAGGGCCGTGAGATGAAAGGGCGAGGTGTGAAAAGTACGCCGGAAGACTTGCACGCATGCGCTTTGTCTTCTCTGGGAGAGCGTGTGAAGCCTGTATTGGCACGGGTACGGGCACTGCGATGGGTGTGGAGCCCCGGAGGCGCACATCATGTGAGCGAGAGTGTCTATGCGAGGCGACGTCATGCGAAGCAGCTTGCTGTTTCGGCGGGGTGGACGCGGATGATTTACGCGTGCGGCTCGGATGGGCGTGAGAGTTTGGACGCGTAGTGGTATCTGCAGCGCGGGGGTGTAGGACCGGGACCAGCGTACGATTATCGGAATGCGAGGGGCGACGAGCGAAAGAGAAGGATGAGTTGCGTTGAGAGATTTTTATCGTGCCGGGGTCGTGCTCGGGAGCATCCAACGGCGGGAGAGGGTAAACAAGCTCGGATTTGCTATCATCTAGGTCGTCGTCGTCGTAGTCATACTCAAACACGCTGGTCACGTCTGATGACGTAGACGAGGAGGATCTCCCGAGCGAGATGCGCTTGGGGTTGAGCATGAGTGGGGGGACGTCTGAGAGGGTGAGAGCAGAGGCAGCGGCAGCAGAAGAAATATAAGGGGATGTGAAGACGCTGGAGGTAGAGGAAAGGGACGGAGAGCTAGAGTAGTTGCGGTCAGCAGACTCGCAGATATCGTTGCAATAGACAAGGCTGCACGCGGCAACGATGTGGTAAGAAGGCGTGTGTGCTGGACAGGCTAGAGACTCACCCTGAGTCCAGGAATTTGCCACAGAACATGCAGATGTCGTCGAACATGGCGGCGTGAGGAGTATAAATCCAGTGGGAGATGCTCGATATGTCTCCCTCCCTTTAAGGGGCTGGCCTTGGGCCCACGGAGAACAAAAGCAAACGCCATCGTGACTCGCAGCATGTGCGCTAATTCGTCGCCAGTTTATTATTATTTATTATTTTCTTTCCATTTCCATTCCGTTGCTGCTCCGTTGCAAAATATGGATAAATCGATTAATATTAATGCTACATAATCGTCACCCCTGCTCTACCCGTGTCCCTTGATCCCCTGATGATGTGGCGGCCGGCAACGGCGACGGAGGGCTTTCCTCCCGACCAGCGTTATGCGTCTCCGACGACCTTATTGAGGCTGTCTTCCCCTCTCCGACATCCGGGGCCGCGCTCCCAGCGGCCGCAATGTCCTTCACGCCCGCCCCAGCGACAAGCGCCGCCATCTTTGTGCTCAGTCGGCTCTTCTTCACAGGCACAGGTGTTCCGCCGGGCACAATCTTTTCTTGCACGACCGTCTCCAGCATGCTGCCCGGGGCACCCACGTGCTGGAGCCCACTCATTTTGTCATGCAGGTAGCGTGTATCTTGAAGAAGTCTGTGAAATGAAGCGTGCACAAACGTGCGAGTTAGTATACCGTAGGTCGAGCCCGGGAATAAGTAAAAGAAAGCTGCCGTCCAGTGCCGACCAATGACAACAAGCGCCGATGGATGGATAATGGAGGGCGCTAATCATGATAAGATAAAGCTTAAACTGCTCGCACGTGGATTACCTCGAAAACGTGCTATCGCGCCGCAAACCACCTGGAAGGTACACACAAGCGGCCAATACACGCACCTGTCCTTGGCCTCCTGACTGCCTAGCTCAAGTTTACCGAATTCTTCTGATAGTCGATGGTTGATCGCTGCCAAGACCTGAGTCATCACAAGCTAATTCACCCAGAGTCAAGGATGACAGCATTCAGCGTCGTAAAGGCGCGTTGCAGAGCAATAGCGGCGCGAAATGGTGGTAAAGCAGAATGATCGGTCAGCACCGGTCACGGTCAGATCTCCGAACATACCTCCACGGCCGGAGCGGCAAGGTACTTCGACAACACTTTGTGCAGGGTCACCGTTTCCTTCACCAGCATCTCCATGTATCCATTCGGGCCTGCTTTAATGGGTGGAACGTCCCACTTGACTTCCTACATAACAATAAGTAAAATGATGCTTCGAGAAGGAGAAGGGCGGCGCATATAAATGGCAAACGCCATACCTGCAGTGTACGACAGTGGACATTCAACCTATCACCCATAATCACCACAAGCTTGGCGTGGATCTCGTGCTGATGTTCCTGATAGTCCCGTTTAAGCTTATCAAACTCGATGAGCATCACGGCCTGGGTAGCGCTCAGATGCCGCCGGAATGTCTCCCGCACATACGGGATCAAGGCAATCGCGATGGACAGCGATTGTGATGCAAGGGCTAGGGATAGGTGCGATTATGTCAGCGAAAACTAATAAGGTACAAACTGTCAAAGTGTAGAACTCACCAAGATGCTTGGCCGTAATGTTCTTAAGCCCTGCGGATCGCATTGCGCCCGCACCCAGTACAACCTGACATGTTCGGGAGTTGAACGCCTGCCATGACCAAGAATATTCATAAGGTCATATCGGTCAGACAATTATAAATACGCAGTGTATACCTTTAGAAATTCGATAACACGACCCACGGCGTCCGTAGTCAAAAGTGGTAGATTTATAATGAGCTTGATATAGTCCGCCAGTTGCGCAACAAGGACTTCCAACGTTGCCGACACGACAAAATAAGGTCGTTCTTCGATATACAACTGTTTGGCATTAGCTCCTGTCTTCGCTCGTGTGGCAGGTGGGGGTGGCGACCCTTGCGGCGGTGTCGATGGGGGTGACAGCGGTTGCTTCACTTCGCCATTCATGGAAGGCGACGAGGGTGAGAAAGCCTCCAGCCGCGGCAGAATAAACTCTACCGGATCCCTCATAGCAGCATCGACCACTAGCTCCACGATGCGCTGTGTCTCAACCGTGACGTCAATCTGTGCCCATTGCTCGTCCTCAACAAGTTTCGCGGAGCTCGTTATGTGTGCAGCATGAAACGCCGCAAGAAAGGCTTTCGCTTGAGATACAACCGCGCCGCGAAGCACAACGATCATCTTGCGGCACAGCACCTCGCATCCAAGCACAAATTGCCACGTAGCTTCGAACAGGGCATAGAATTCGGGCAATGAGAGCTGCGCATGCTGTTCTGCGCGCACAGATATTACCTTGGATGCGCGCGCGTTTGCGAGTTCACATGCAGATCCTAACGTGTCAGAACCATCATCTTCGAGTGTTGCGGAAGATGGCGGGCTATGAAATTTGTTAACACATGGAAGAGGTGGTCATAGTGCAGCGTACGATATGGACGCGAGGAGTTCGGCGATAACTTGATTTTGAGTCTGGACACCATGGATGCAGCGCATGAGGCTAGCGTACACCGTACGCGCGAGCTTTAAAAAGTCATCGTGCGACATCTGACGTAGCTCTTTTGCCAATGTTGCGCTAAAAAATCTGTCAGATCCATCATCGTTTGAATTGCAATATCACATACCTTCGTTCCGTGAGTGTCTTCTTGGACGTCCCCACTTCATCGTCGTCAACGTCAGAAGACGATGGTAAATGCTACAAATATCGTCAAACAATAAACGAATGTAAAGATCCCAACATACTCGTTTCACCGCCGCTCTGACTTCGACCATGACAAGCTCTCGCCAGCTGCCCAAGGCCGCCTTCACTCCATGAGTGCGGACCAGGCCCTGCAATAGCGGCTTCAATTGATCACGTAACAGCTCATCCGAATGCTCAGCTCCATGAGTAATCTCCGTCCGTCCGTGCAAGTCCGACTTGAGCACCGAGACTAAGTCATGTGTGAGCGAAGTTGCGATCTCTTGTGTTAAATCCCGTAGATGCGCTGGAAGAGAAGAAAACGCTTGAAGGGAGGATAATAGAATAGGTGTTTGAGCTGGGTCAGGAAGAGTAAGGCCATTTGAAGATATGGTCTCCAAATCCTTTGCAGGTAGGGTAGGTTTCGCCTCCCATAACGCGTCCAGCTCCTCGATCACGCCCAAAGCCTCTCCCCATTGTCCTGCCTGAACCAAACCTCCAGCTACACCCACCATTTCACCGACTTCCTTCACGATTTTGACACCTTCGCCAACTTTATCCATATTAGCAAGTCGACTCTCCAGTCTCACCATCTCGAGCCCACGCTTTGCCGTCCTCTCGTCGACTTCCTTCAGCATTGCGCGGAGTTTTCCTACACGGTCAAGGCACATACTCAATTCGATTTGAAGGTCCTGCAAATTGGTGAGCGCAGCAAAAAAGGAAGAGCTGCGAAGTGAGATCTCGCGAACAAGATGCTGTTCGACGACATCAGCATAATGAGAGAGCTTTTCAAGTAAAGGCAGTGAGTGAGCTATGGAAGCCGGATCAAGTGCATCATTGTCTTCCCCATCAAGAGCCTCGGTGACAAGGGCAAACGTCCGTGGGTCACCCAAATCAAAGGACGAGTCGAAGTAGACAGATGGAACAACGTCAAGGGATGGAAGAGATTGACCGGCAGGAAGTTGAGGGGTCCGTGGAGTACGAGGAAAATCTGGGCTTAAAGGTCCGGGGGAGAGGGTTGCATTTGACCGCCGTTCCACCAGAGGTGCGCTGGTAGGGTCGATTTGAGCAGCGCCTTCACGTCCCAGGCGTGCGTTGCGCTCAAAACGTTCCCATTCGGATGCCACTGAAGTCAGGTACGGATCGAAGTCTCTCCGCTTCACCCGCGGTAGCTCCGCCGGTGGAACGACTGGGAGTGTCGAATGTGCCTTGGGAGGAGCAGCGCGTTTGCGAGGATTGTTGAGAACAGTCGAAATGGCTATACACAATCTTAAGCATTACACTTTCCAATGTGTAGTTCGTACTTAACATACCATTGAAGCCATGTTTCGAGCTGCTCCAATCATGCGGTAGGGCGACTCCCAAGGATGACACGTTGCTAAGACGAAATAGCTCAGCATTTGGAGACTCATACACGTCACCTCGGTTGTCTGTAGTCTCCGAAACGCTTCCAGGTCCAGGACGACGTAAAGAAGGATCCCAATTAAACCTATAAACCGGGGGGCGTATAGATAGAGGCTCGATGTGGTCATAAATAGGTGAGCCTGTCCTGGAGGAATTGGCCTCCGTTACTGCATCGTCCATGTTGCACCCAAAGTACTAGGTAATGTTGGAATGCTCAAGAAGCGCCTGTATTAGTAATTAGTCCATCAGAATGTGTTCTCACGGCTGCCAATCTTAAATTATGCCATACTTACTAAGTTATAAGTACACCATGGACCGATATAGGCAGGTATCACACTTCCCAAAGTACCATTACCATGTCAGTTTTAACCAAATCCTTGAGCAACGGTGTCAAAATCCCCTGGATTGGGTTTGGCTCTGGTACAGCATTATTCAATAAAGACGCTGAGGCTAGTGCTACACTCGCTGTCCAAACCGGTTTCAAGCATCTCGATGGAGCTCAGCTTTATGAGAACGAAGTAAGTCCCAGGAAGTAGATGGAATACAATACAGAGTATTAGTACTAATTGTGATTGAAGGACACTCTTGGCAAGGCTATTGGGAAGTTTCCTCGTGGCTCACTTTTCATAACTACGAAACTAGATATTCTGAGGCCAGAAGAGACAGTGCGGGACTCGCTTAAGATATCTCTGAAGAAACTCAATGTCGATTATGTCGATCTTTGGCTCATCCATAACCCTACTCAGCATGAAGGCAATCTCAAGGAGGTCTGGAAGGGCTGCGAAGAAGTATATAAGGAAGGCTTGGCTAAGAGCATCGGTGTCTCCAACTTTACTGTCAAAAACTTACAGGAAATTCTTGAGGTGGCCACCATTAAACCCCACGTCAACCAGGTATATACCTGTCTAAGTTGCTCTTTTCATAACACTGTTCACTGAGATTTATGTTAGATCGAATTTCACCCGTACGTTCTCAAAGTCACTAAACCTCTCCTCGAACTTCATAAGCGGCATGGCATCGTAACGGAATCATACGGCGGTCTGGCGCCGATTACCACTAACCCAGGTGGTCCTGTAGATCCCGTGCTCGAGACCGTGCAAGAGGCCGTCCAGAATAGACGAGGATCCACTGTCACCCAAGCCCAGGTTCTCATCAAATGGCTCCAAGCAAAAGAGATTGTAATTGTAACGTGAGAATATTCGCTTTTCACATCATACCTTTCTTATAACTTGTTTCTTACCGCTTGCTGGCCTACAGAACATCTTTCAAAGAGTCGCGACTGAAGGAATACTTGGACGCTGAACACGTCCCGGCCCTCACTCCGGAAGAAGTAGCAGTCATTGATGAAGCCGGAGCCAAAGCCCACTACAGGAGATTCGTGAGTCTTTGTTCCCTTCATCTCACCGCAATTTATTTCCAACATATGCAAACGCATGATTTTGATTTTATCTATGCAATCCTTGTATCTCTTTCGTACACCGTTGTATCGGTAACTGACCTCTCAACAGATGCATCACATGGATCGTTAGGATTTTCAAACCGATAGCGCAGACACCTTGAATGTGGATCGAATAAAGGCGTTGGGGTGTATCTACACTAACTGTATGATGTGATATCGTGCATGTGCACTACTCGCGCCACTCCTCCTACTGACCGACATTAATAAGTCTTGGTAGAGAGGCCCCCATAACACCCTTAAAACCACATCACCGTCCTCAAAAGGAAGGGACAACGGACTTGACTCCAACCGACATTAACAATCGAATTCATACAGGGTGCCGTTTTCGTCACTTAAAGTCTATTATCCTTCATACGGGAAATATAGCGAAAGTTCCTATCGGCCATACTACTTAGATTTTACTGCCTTTCCCGATGTGAGAAGGTTTAAACTATATAGCAGGCTATAATAGCCATTTATTTAAATCAGGGAGCGACACATTCATGAATCATACTAGTGGATATTCGGCTCAATACTTGATAATCAAGAAGATGGTGCTAAGCTATAAGAGCGTTTATAAGAGGTCGTGACGCGCTGTCTTGCTCTAACAAGTAAAGGTGTGGTAAATTGAACTCGCCACGACGAATAGCTACATCCCTCAAATTTTCTCAGCCCAGGCAAATGACCATCGGCTATATAATCGTACCCTTAACTCTGTCAATTCTACCACGGCCTCCGATATCCAAAGATCTACCGTTTCGGCCGAATAGCCTTCACTTGTGGTACGATCAATATTTTGTAATTTAGGACACGTGGGGAAAGTAAATACGCACTCTCGCAGGAGCGGCCGCATACCCATCATATGCATGAGAGCATTTGTGCGCAACATGTCAGAAAGGGCTTCTTCCCGGGGATCACCTTACATGGATTAACCGGAAGTGAGTCACTAAACTCAGAGGATTCATTTTCGGCTCACTTTTTTTCCATGGACCAAGGGGGATGAATATCTTTAACCATCCAACATTGTGTACTTCGTCCATTCTGGATAGCCACAACGGTAATAAGGACGGTGTGTCCTACAATTTTATTTTGCACTGCCAAGTTTAAGAAAGTTTCAGTTGAGACTTACTACTTGTGATCCTCTTGTCTTCATAGAATTATATGTCGCATGAAATACGCGCTGTGTCCACGAAAACAGCTCATCTCCAGGTTCCGAGACAGGGAGGGGTTGTTGATGCTCGTCGTACAATTGCATTTCACCATCAGCAAACAGGAGGACACCCCCAGGACGTACTACACTGGCAAGCTCACATAGGAGACTTGGATAATCTCGAATCTGCGGTGCATCTCAGAATACTGTACAATTGATTAATTACACACCTCACGCCTCCGCCGATAGCGCGTGCATGCACGACATCGAAACAGCCGTGATAGTGAGCAAATCCAAGGTTCGCCTGGAAACAACGGCAGGAATTTGATTAAACCATTAAAAGGACTAAAAAGAACGGGAGCACATCATCTATTTCAAAACTGTGACATACGTGGCAAGTGGTGAGACCGAAATACCCAGAGCAGTTACTCACCGACAATTGCTCGGTAAGGGACTACAAAATTGGAGCAATCAGTTTTCGCCAATCGTGAACCTCATCTAATAACCAGAAACCTAGGCAAGCGTACGGGAGCAAGATCCACTCCCACAACCTCGCAATGAGGAAATTCTTTAGCCATCGCCACAGCCCTGCGTAGTAAATGATGTTAGACTTCCAGGTCAAAGGTGAAGGAGCGACATATGCACCAGCTACCACTTCCAGTACCAACATCGAATATGGCTGGTGTGCCGTATTGGCGTGGTGCTAGGGCTCTCTTTACGCTATCATGAGTGGGATACAGAGAGCCAAGACTGAGTGTATAGATAGCATGTTGGAGATCTAGACGCTCATGCTCCTCTCCATCCTTCATGAATACATCAAATGAGAACGGGCGCGGGAGCATATGACTTTAATCATACCGCGGGAAGCATATACAACTTAGGGAAATATGGTATTAATACTCTCCGTAAAAGATATGTTTTGAAACTGACCTCGTTGGAGTTATTCAGAACACGGCCATGCAGATCACGTAGCTTGATCAAGTAAAGTCAAAGAGGGGCCTGACGACCGACCTGGCCCGACAACTCCAGGCGTACCATAACATGGCCGTCAACAGATGAATGAAACGAGTAAAGTGAAGGTGCTGGACTGCCACGTCCAGAGGCTATTTCGATTCCTGCGTCCGAATCTTGCTCCACTTGTTCAAGATTGTCAAATAAGTCCATGGATGTGGGATGCTTTGTTCATTGACATCATGCGAAGCTTTAGCTTAAAGCACAAAACAAGCAGCATGCGACTCGGCTCCATAAGTAGACAGATTGTCTCCGCCTACGGCTGTGGGCATCCCACTAGACCCATTCTGCAGCAAGTACCCACGGGAGTTAGACAATTCAGGGATCTTAATTCGAATCGTGTAACATTAGGCACCGTGTTCACCTACTGCTCATCAAGTTCTAGGTATAAGATTTGATTCCTAAATCAAATTGCTGATCGTTGGTCTAGCTTGAGGAGATAAATCACTGGTCAGGCAGACGGCTAAAGAGGGAGCGGCAGATAATAGCAGCGGCCCGTGGCACGCTGATTGTAACTAGAATTGGATCCTTGTGGACCGGACAAAACCAGAGAAATCATATGCCCCAGGAGCTGCTCGGTAGGTGTTGTGTGAATAAATCAAGCAGATAACATTCAAATATTCATAGCCAACATTGGACCACTCGAAGCTTATCACCATCGCGATAGAGTAGTGAGTTGAGGCGTGATCGTTGGTCACACTGTCATGAGTCACACGTGTAGATGGTGACAATCACGTGACGCACGCCTTGTCACGGCGTTTCGACAAACTTTCCACTGGCTCTCATCCCTGCGCGTTCGCGAATCGACATTCACCCTCTTGTACAGCTAAATTAGCACCTGAAAAATGGCCGGCATCTGCCGCACTCGTCTTGCAGAAGAGCGTAAGCAGTGGCGAAAGGATCACCCATTTGTACGACAAGTTTCTCAGGGTTGGCTACACGCGTTTTGACCAATTATTTGGGAACAGGGCTTTTATGCAAAACCTTCCAAAGCACCTGATGGCTCTCTGAACTTGATGGAGTGGGAGGTTGGCATTCCTGGCAAGGCAGGAGTGAGTAACCGCCGATTTATATTGCACTAGTTAGACGCGTCGCTTGATTAATTTGAACGCTTCAGACATCGTGGGAAGGGGGTATTTTCAAGCTGACTATGAGCTTCCCGGATGGTATGTTCACGTTATCGTACGCAAGTTACGGATCACACCTGATTATCTTCTTAGATTATCCTTCTAAGCCACCCAAATGTAAATGATGCTTTCCATATACTTAATGGTGCACCATACTTCAAACTGAACAATGTTCCAGGCAAATTCACGCCACCGCTTTTCCACCCCAATGTCTACCCATCTGGCACGGTTTGCCTGTCCATCCTTGATGAGGAGAAATCTTGGAAACCCGCCATCACAATTAAACAGGTGGGATTAGTACGAGGTGGTGATGATCAAGGGTTGACCCTGAGATTGCTAGATATTATTGGGTATACAGGATCTACTCAACGACCCGAACGTGAATGATCCGGCACAGAGTGACGCCTATACAATGTTCAAGTAAGAATCTCATGGATTTAACGCATTGCAGTGTCTCACCTCGTGATAGGAATGACAAGCATGCGTATGAGCGTAAGATACGAGCACAAGCGCGAGAAAATATTCCCAAATGATCTCTCCCCTGCTATTCAAGGGGTTGTATTTTCAGCTGTTCCCTCCTGGTCACTAATATTCTGCTGTTTGCCACTAGTACTCGTCTTTCATCTGTCTATGAGGATAAACATACACCTCCTAGCGCACTATGCCAGTGATGCATCGCTTGTAAAACGCCGATATAATGAGACAACACCGCCAATATCACATGCAGATGGAAGATTTGATGTGAGGAGAACCAATGGTCAAAAAACCTGTTGGGGCTTTGCACAAACCATTTCTCAGGAAAACGTTTAGCACTGCACAAGCCTATCAAGTAGCGCTCTTTTGACTAGAGACACTTCACTCACTATATCAACGCTCCAGAAAGGTACAATGCACCGCTAGCGATAAGCCAGTGAAAGCCCAAATCTTGACTGAGCTTGTGGTAACCAAAGACGTATAGCGCATGAGAGACAGGCAGAACAGCGAATAGTCCTAGAGCCACAAATACGATCGTTCGAGCGCTGCGATATGCCGGTCTAGAATACGTCGGCGATAAAACGATGTATGATGCGCCTAGAAACAGAAGTGCGTTTATTGGAGCCTCTCCCTTCAGTTCGGAAATATAGACTTGCCGCAACCTGCAATGCTAATGGCGGCAAGGTAGATGACTTGGAAACGTGGGGTGCAATAGAAAGTGTAGTATATGCAGGGAAAGAATGATCCCACTATCAGAACTACATCTTGTTAGTGTTCTGTCCTGGGTCTACGCCGAACAGACAGGAAGTGGAGCTCACCTACAATGCCTGTATAATCAAAGCAATGGCACCAATCATGGACCTAGGTAACTGGAGGTCAAGCTTCAAAATTTAAGATCAAAATCGAGATGTAAGTACCACTTTTGAATGACACGTCATCGTGTGATATGACGCGGAAAATGTGAGGCACATCACGGCGGAGACAAGGAAGATTACAAGGCCTCCAACGTCATACAGATTTACTGACGGGTATTTGTCTAGATGGCTGTAGATATTGCACAGGAAAAACACAAAGAGTAGTGCACCCCAGAGATGGGAGTGGATATTGACTGCCACAACTGCATCAATACGTAAAGGGATCCTTAGAAGAGAGAGCGTACCGCTTTCGTTGTGTACATCTAAATGATAAATGATAAGGCTGACATGATTTATGGATTTTATTACTATTCTCACAGCCAAAAATTGAATGGATACACCCCATAACAGAGCCTTGCTCTCTATAGTCCCGAGTGTGACCAATTTAATGGATGAGATAGCATATGAAATACTTGCCGTCTGTAGCCCGACAAAATATACTCGTTGTCCTGCATCCATGCAGGTATTTCCTGCCACGATATGGTCACCGGACGAGGCCGATCTTGATCGCTAGATCGAACAGGTTCGGGTTGTTCAATGCGACCGCGACGCTGTTTGAGAGTGTCTGTGTTTTGCATTGCGTTAGCTAGTAAGAGAAAGACAAACTTGAGATCATAGTTATGGGGTTGGGGAAGTTGCATGTGATTTCTGTGATCTGTGACGGACGTGACATCTCGTGATTGACGACTACGCGACGCGTTCAGCCAGGTTTTGTCGGCACAAGTAACAGAAAAACCGAAGGATCCTAACACCATAAACATTACATACCCAGATTGGGACGTCGTTTCTCACTTTATATCCTCTCGAGATAAATGTGACAGGACCGGTAGAATCTTACTCAAGATGTACGTATATGGATGCGTATTATGTGCAAGATGGAGAGCTTCTCGAGAACCTCACAATGAAGACAACCAAAACAGGGGTCTATCTGGTTATTCCCATAATGTATGGTTACTGTAAGTAGAAATTTCTCTTTTTCTCTTTTCTACTTCTAAAGACATTTTGGGAACTTGAAGTGAACTTGAAAGTACTTAAAGGTCGTTATTTCCACCTTGGACACGCTGAACTAAGAAATATTTCTTGTGATATTGGTATATATAATTTTATTATATTCTCATTCAGGAGGTCAGTAGATTTATTCCGAGCTGGCAGGACAGCGGCGGCCAACCAAGGAAGCAAGATACAGACAGCTCTGCCAGTGGGACGCGGTGACCGCGAACGTGTCAGGTTGTGACCACCTGATCAAAGGATTAATTAATTCTCCAACCCACGTAGTCCCTTCTCAGATAAACGCTTCACTATTCTGCTGTGATTTTTTACGAACCAAACCTTCGAAGCCAACAACCACAACACAGCCATGACTATAATTAAATGAATACTCAATATTGTTTCCCGTACAAAATAACATGCATATCACTTGTCAATCTCAATATCTATATGTGTCTGTTCTTAACATGGTCAGATTGTCTGAAGCGTGGGTGGCGTGTGGATACATGAATATGCAAAAAAAATGAGCAGGGTCTAGCAGAAGCACCTGTGCGGGGGCAGTGGGAAATTGAGGTATTAGAAGCGCGGCTATTCCCCAAGACGTGCGAGAGGTGAGTTTATCATCGCACAGCTCCTGCACCCACATCCCATCGTTGTTTCCCCTTATTCTGAGACTCCTCGATTAAAGTAGACGCCGGTTGCGCCTCCCAGATACGCACGGTCCGGTCGTCGGAGCATGATGCAAACATGCGTGGATCCCGGGGATTCCACGCAACGGAGTTGACGCTCCCAGACCCGTGCCCTCCTAGGGCCTCTAGAAGTTCACCTGTATCTCTATGCCAAACATATACCTTGCCGTCTGAAAGGTATGGATAGATAAGCAAGGGCCAAATAAGAGACACAAGGAGCACTCACCCTCGCTCCCGCTCACGACGAAATGTTCGTCCACACCGCCAAAACAGCTTCGGATAATATTTCTGCTTTGCCGCTGTCCAGTGAATTTTCGTGCTAATCGCATCGCCTCCAGATCCCACAACTGCACCTCCTATACAGATATCAGGCAGTCAATATCTTGGGTCGTTCCACACACAAATTACTCACATCCGGTCCATGGCTCACTAAGGCATACCGCGAATCACGAGAGATCTTCACACTGGTCACCTCACCAAGACCTTCCAGAGTAATAGACCTGCCGAACCACCCCAGTTTTATCATTAGCCAAGCTCAATGGCAGTACCCGCAGCAATAATACTCACGCCTCTACACGCATTTCCGGCCAACTCCAAATCATAATCCGCTTCTCGAACTTCTGAATGATTGGAGCTGTGCCTGTGGCAGACGGTGGGGTGCTACCCTCTAGATCTTGTTGTGATTCTTCAGGCTGGAGCGTTATGGGCGCACGCGAGACTCCTACAGCGACGAGGCGCGACCCATCAGGTGCAGTTGCAATATCTGTTATCCGAATTGGGATGCTCTCCCATGTCTCACGCTGTTTACCCTGGTTATCCTGGGTATAGCAGTCAGGTTGAAGTTTTAGAGGGATCAAGCGTATATGAATACCGACTCACCCAGAAAATTATTCGCGAATCCATCCCGGCAGACAGGAAACCTGATCCGTTCGGAAGCCATTCTAATGCAGTAACAATATCCGTGTGTGCATGTAAATCCTTAATACAAACACCAGTCTAACATGCGATATTAACGTATTGAAGCTTTATACGAGATCAAAAGCTCACCTTCGTTTTCCAGACCTTGATGAACTCATCCGCACAAGTAAGGAGCGTTTCATCATCGGGCGACCACGCAAGACCATTAACGGGATTCTGATGATTCCGTAATACTTGCTCCGGTACACACTCCCTCTCTCCTGGTGGACTGTCTGGCTACACAACAGAGTTAGTTGGGTCAATTGTACCTCATACGAGAGGGGTGCAAGGGTGCCCACCCCTATCCGCCAAATAATCGCCGTGCGATCGCACGATGCTGTGGCCAGGTAATCCCCGCTGTGGCTCCACTGGAGGTCCCACACTTCATCCTCATGTTCCGCAAGAATAAATGTTGTTACACCTGGGAATGATTCCCGCCCACAAGTATGGTCTGTGTATAATGAGAACGGCGCAGAAGTGTTATGGTATACACAACAGTGACGTTGGTACTCCCGTGACTGCTCAAGCAAGACGTCGAATCGCCTCGGTGGAATCATTACCGAAGAAGGAATATAACCTGAATACGTGCAGCAATACTTGAGACCGGTGCCGTGGAAGAAAGAGGTTGAACAAGTGCTTACGTTGTAAGTATAGTAGTAATCGATGTCGAGAAGACCCTGCCGCGCCATCCCAGCGCGCCCCACGTCGCACCTCATCGCCACTGGCCGACATGAGTAGGCTAGAAGAGCCGAACTACGGATTAATAGCATCCAAGACTGAACTTGCGCGTTATACGTACCTTGACAGTAACTGCAGTCGTTCAGGATCAATGTTGAGTGGTGCCAACTCAGTGCGAAGGACAACAAGCGCGGCGTTAAGTTCTTGCACCTCCAGCAGTTCGAGGTATTTCTGCTGGCTAATCAAAAACTTGGCTGCCTACAGCGTCAAGGAAGAGTGAGCATAGAAACATCTATTGCCAGATCCGAGAATTATGGACGCACCCGGCGATCGTCTTCATCCGGGGCCCCAAGTCGTTCCATAGCCTGTTCAGCCTGCTCCCAACGGCCTTGCATGATAGCATCCCGAAATGCCGCCACAACCGCTGATTCAAGTCGGTAACCCGATTCAGCCTCGAGAACATTGGCAGATTCACTGTTAGTGTGTCAGGACGGTGCGCCACATCGGATCGAGGAGTGAAAGCTTACGTGTATCCTACGTCGCGCAAGCTTTGAATAACAAGTCGGACGAATTCCTCTCGGTCGACGTGTGAACCTTCGTATAAAGCTGTGCCTGGGAGGTGCACTCTGGCTACCTCCCTGGCGCGGGTCGGCGAGAGGGTGTGCCCATTGGCCACAGGTGCACCGTTTGAACGACCGTTGAAACTAGAAGGCCCGGCGAGCGGGGAAGAATCGACAAGACCGCCCCGATCATGAATATGTTCATGTAGGTCAGGAGACGGTGTCCGGGAATGTGATGGCGGTGCGTCTTGGAGCCTCATGCTGGTGGCGGCGTGGGAAAGCTGGGTAGCGGTAGAAGTGGACGATAACGAGGTAGACTGAGTGAGTGGTGGTCGTGGATCGATACGAGGCCGCTTGCGAGCACGCTCGTTGTGGTCGTATTCGGAACCGGTAGTTAGTGAATGTGGTGAGGCGGGGGCTGAGCGCAGGGTGTGATTAGCAGAGCCGGATTGATCGTCGTCTGAGTCTCTCTGGGACCGTGTACGGGTGGAGGGGACGAGCCTCTGGATAGTGGACTGGGAGGCGTCCAGAGCGGCAGGGGGTTGAGATGAAAGGGATGTGCTTATGATGGGTTCAGAGCAGGCCTGGTGGTGCCCAGCTGGGTGAACCGATGTGCTCGAGTACGTTGGGAGCTCAATGATGGCGCATTCGACTCTGTCAATTATCGACGGACGCTCGTATCTAGGTCGAAGTAGTTGATGTGGCTCAAGGAAGGCAGTCCCCGCCTCTCCCTCCAATCGTGCACCTTACCCTCGTTCTTCCCACGATTACAGACCTCATTTGAACACGCTAATATTTCAAGCTTCAAGCATGCATTTCACTTTTGTACGTGCAAGACTTTCGTCTACTCTAGATCTCCGTTCTGCCGTGCTCCTTGATCTTGCTCGTGCGCGAGTGACGCAACGCTCAGAACCCCGCAAGCACCAATTGTGGGGTATCGATGAACAACGATGAACGTAATATGATAAATGCTACATAACGCAACAATGTTAGCAGGTCTCTCAAACCCCCTCAAGTCTGAAGATCTGAACCCCTCGGTTCACGATTATAGGCTGATACTCAATCGTGCCTTTCCACTCTCCAGAGATACGACAAGAACTCTCAGCGACAGAGTCTTGCTAACCTGCATATCTCGCATGCTTCGAATCGCATCTACTATCCTAAGCCCCCGAGAAACATACCTTTCCCTGGTGGAACCAAGTGGCACGAAAGTTTGACTCAGTAATCTCTTAGTCGACAATATGGCGCGTCTGGCAGCGGAACGAACGACTTGAAACGACATGGGTAATGTGTTACTGTAAGGAAATTCTCACGTGTGCATCTGAAGGCGGGCCTCACCCTATGCATTAGGGGAACAACCGTAGTGAATATGACTTTGACAGAACACCGAAATCAACCCTCCTTTCTGGAAAGGTGTCTCGTCTGCGAGTGATGTACCGGGCCGGTACTGATCGAATATACTGTCCAAGTTGCCCGTCACGGTATGGTTGATCATTGTATTCTAACATTGAAAGTCTGAAGCAGCCGAGCGCAATTGGGATTGAAAAGACGAATTCGATGTGTCTATTCAACAACATGCACTCTAGAAGGAGCACGCATCCATGGCACTCACGTCTGCATATACTCCTGCGCAGCCAGATTGAATGGTGTGTTATACATATGCAAAAAGAGATAAAATGATCTACTTAACTACTTACCTCGAACGTTACGGCAATTGCTGCTGGGCAACAACCTATTCTTTTTGCAATGATTCTACCAGATATAATCCGATATTAAACCTTGTGGCATTCATAATAATAGCTACTGTAAGTACTTGGATTTTCCTATTTGGCGCAATGTTCTTGATTGCACCAGACCCTGCCAACAACATTCAATGCGAAGACGCACTTTACGCTGTCAATGGGCGTCATCGATAATTGGATTCGCAAAGTAAAGGCCCTCGTCATTGAAGGGATACTACGCACCGATCTACATTCGAGGGGAGTGCGATATATGTAATAAATTTATCCCTCCATCTAGAGCTTACGGTGTCGTACTAGTAACTATCATAATTTAGTCCGTCTCCAGAAACCTTACAATGGCAGCCGCCAGTGTCGCCCCACGCAACAACGGGAAACGTCCATCTGCTTGCCTCTGACGCACAAAGTGGCCCCTCTGAGGTGACGCATCAGTGATCCTCCAGACTATCACGATCAATTGTAATTTTTTTTTTCAGATTCTTCCTCAACCTCAATGCTCTATGCCTAGGAGCCTGCTCATACATCAGGAAAACGAACCAAAGGCTAGGTCAGCTATGGCAAGTAGCCGATGCTATCTAGCGCTAGCTGCAATAGTATACTGGAGTTAACGTAGCTATTTGCTAAGCGAACTGGTTCGTTTTCCTGATGTACTCGTTGGTCAGCTCCAGTTGGAGAGAAATGGCCGTATATATGCGCTCATCATGCAGTAGCCCGGTGAGCCGCCACTTCCTTAACCATTACAGAGCCTGTGTCGATAAACGCACTGCAAACGAGGGGAAAGTCACAAATTGAGGTCGCTCACTATGGCTGAAACTGTGTTCACCATGAAGTTGTTTGGGGGACAAGTGCGATTCTGCTACTAAATGTTCTTTGATTCTTTCTGACACCCTTCCCGCAGTTCCATAGCACTGGTAAGCTTGAGGATTGTACATGCATCAATAGGATTCACGCCTATCGTCAGTTCCAAAGTTAGAGACAGTGAGTCTGCTAACCTAGCCACTCGTCCGGTACCACACGGGAGCATTGCGAGAGCGAGATGGCCCAACGCGTGGACGCTCATTTTTCAAATGTTCAACACATTTTTTTCGCTCCATGAGCGTTCCCGAGTCTGTGTCTCTGTGCAATGGTTACGAGCCATGACAAGGGTGCAGACCGGGTGCCACAGGGATTGCGAATTAGGATCGGAGACTTCAGGACATACACGGCGGAGTAACGCGGGTGAGCAAATTACTTACCTTGCAAATATAACAGAAAAATGTTACTCGAATGCACTATTTTAATGAGCTCACCACCAACGGGGAAAGCCGAACCTGTGCTTTGTGAAACGCCGCAAACGTTTGCCCCGTAGTCCTGGACTGTTGGTCGCCATGATACCTGTATTTCTTTTTTTCCCTCGCAGTTATTCAGATCGGCGCCAAATTTTACTAAAAGTATACTACCTAGTTCAGGGTACAGGGTAATCCGAAACAGCGCTAGTTCCACGGTCTCCCAGGGCATGACCAAGGAACCCTCTGTCGGACTCTTCGCAATCCACGGTTGTTTGCATCTTTCTCCCGCTCTCATGTAGGGTTATGTGAAATGGCCTGGATATACCTGTGAAACGGCGCCTGAGTTCCATTCAAGGACATTGTTCGACGTCACATAGGTTATGTCCCGGTTTATTCCGTCTGCCACGGGCCTCTGAAGCTGTCTGCAAGGGAGAGTGATTTTACTTCTCCAAGCTGCTTGCTCCATCACACGTGCATTAATCTTAATAGTGGTTTCGAATATGGTATTAGTATAAATATTGATATGAATGCGGAACGTGAGTTTATGTCAGTGGTTATGAAGTCCATAATCACATTTTGAGCTCGTGTGTGTGATCCTAAAATTTCAGAAGCCACGACAGCGGCATCCGCGGTCGCTCTTCTGACCTTTGACCATCCATCCTTATGAAGTTCAACCTCTGCGGAATCTTTGATGCACTGTTCACACGTTTCAATGGACCGACCCCGCATTACCATCAAATCCACTTACATATTTCTCCATTCATCTTCGCGGAGAATTGCCTCTTGGCGGATTGCTGCCTATCTCAATGTGTCCAGGATGCTGGCAAGTTCACTGGGCATGTGTCATAGGTCAATGTCGCCCTGAAAGAATAAGCTCGCCACTGCCAGCTCAGCTCGCTTTCGTGTTATGGCCTCACGGCGCCTTCCCATGTTAGCCATCCTCATTTCCGCAGTGAAAGAAAATAAATAAAAAACAGACATGAGAACACGGTTTACTGCGCATCTCTTCAATCATCCGGGAGCTATACATATATCTTTTAATCCACTGATTCCTTGCCGAAATACTCACCTCGTCGACACCGTCCCCAATGATTCCACTAATGGTAACATATTTCTGGTAGGACACCGGTAATCTTGTGGGTTCTGAAAGACGCTGACGAGTTTTATAAGCTTTCAAGTTCAAAGCCTAGGCCTAGACCCTCGTCACAGTGACACAGCCTGTGCTGATTGTTGGAACCGGCGTGGGGCCACGTGGGGCTGGATAATGATGCGGGATTCTCAAGGAAGCGACGGACCTGGTAGTCTGCAATGAGTACATACAAAGCATGTTGATTTTCTCTCTAGAGGCCCATCGACCATCCATACCCCAGGCGATGATTTTATGGGACCGCGTGGAAGGTGATATCCCGTATGCCCGCCCATTTCGCTGGAATTTGACGGAATCTAACATGTGCACTGTAGAATGTTCTGTCAGAAGTCTGCTTCATCAAACAACTGAAAGGCTTCATTCACGGCAGATATCGGGACAATGCCTAGATTAGTTGATCGAGCCACTGCGGACAACAGCGAATACAAGAGACTACCGTTCCTACAACCTGGGAGACTTGATAACAATGATGGGAGCTATATTACTGCGATAGGTATGTGTTGAGACTAAGGGGTGACAAGGCAACTATTTGCCGTGAGATTGTAGAGGACAGAAACTAATTCCGGAATCCTGGTTACTTGCGCAGGACGGAGAGAGTTGGTGTGGCAGGCAATTGCGAGTGTGCCCTGTGTTTGGGCATGAATAAGGTAGCCATTGGATCTTTCTTCGGCGTTCCGTGTCCACTTGCTAGCAGAGGGGGCCCTACTGAATTCGCTATTGCAGTAGATGTTGACTGTCGATGAGAATCAATAGGTGAACTAGTTGGAGGCTTGCTTGAAGGCAAAGTCGGTATCACTTTGGCGCGCGAAGGCTTCATAGGAGATGTTAGCCTGGGTTTTATTACAGCTTTGGTTGACATGGGAGGTAGCATCGAAGGCCCATAAACTAAACGTTGAATCTTAATGGACTCAGCTCGCGTCTTTTCGAACAGGGTCTTGGGTTTGCTAGGACCAGGATTGACTAAGGAGTGTAAATTCAGGGGTGAGACATTTAAATATACAAAGGGAGACATACAGCGAGATCTTTTGGCGGGCGGGAGTCGATCCGTGTAGATAACTTGGCGGTCTTTCTTCTCCTGGTCAACTTCCTCACGTCTGCTTCGTATACGAGTCCCAACCTCCTCCAATCTCTTCTCCTCGGATGTACGGCACAGCTGAAATAAAGATAAATTGGATAGAAACACATTGTAGCCAAGTGGTGTATAGAACATACAAAATATTGATCTCGCCAGCAGTCGGGTTCAGGAAATTCGACTTTTTTGTACTGTGATTCAGATCTGGGAAAATCTCGAAAACAAAGATTCTGCCACACGGCTAAGGAATGTATGAGTGTGAAATGTGGTATATACGCAAGAACAAACGGTCTGACCTTGATCTTCTGTTTCCAGGTGCTTTGGGGGTTACAGGCATGCTTAAATATACCACCTGATTACACCCTTAGCACATGTTGCTCACCAGAGAGTTCCTCTCGAGGGCAAGCAGCTGCTCCGCTGTACAGCTTCGTAGGATAGGTTCACAAAGCGGATATGGAGTATCACCTAGACTCAGAATAGCTAAAGCATAATGAGAAACCAACTAGCTTCAGATAGTAGACCTTACAATCTAGATGTGAGTTGATGACTGCCAAGGCAACTGGGTGAGAATCCAGAGGGACTGAGAGAGCTGGGCGCACATCGATAGCAGTATTGAGTTAATGTTGGAACTCGACCCAACTGTGTTTCCTGGCGCGAAGGCATCCCGTAAATCAGGTGCTGAGTACTCTCAACTCGTTGGAGGTACTCTAGCGCCCGTGCCTGTGCGGCCTTTGAATGTATGTACAAGTAATGAATAGATTAATGCATGGTCATCCCACCGGTCCAATATTGGTTTATCTCTTATAAAATCAATACTATTCTAAAAAGACCGATTCCGACCAAATTTTTATTATTATTGACAGCACGCAAAAAATTGCCTTTCCCGTTATGTAATGTGGTTTAGAGCTAACATATTGAGTTGCCGTTATGTAGTGCAGATTCTGAATCTGCGAGTTCTATCCGAATATTTGAAGTTTCAGATTATGTCAAGCTCACTTGCCTTCGACGATCACATGCAAAATTGCTTGTTCCTAGCCTCTGGCAGCGGAGACTCTCACGTCATGGGCTTTAGATTATAAATCAGACTTCGGGAAGTTGACCGTGACGAGGACAATTAGTATATGTCATTACCCCCGCATACTACTGTATAACGATTACATTCCTCTTACGACTATTTGTGAACAGGGCAGAGCCCGGGATAATGCGTACAAGACTATCTATCCTTGTTTCTGAGAAAATAACCAAAAGGTACAGTCGACGAAGGTGAATCGTCAATTTTTGGGTCGATGATTTTGATGACATGAATTGCTCTTTTGGACCTGGCACCGCAGCAGCTTTCATGTGGCGATACATACTGATATTAAAGGCCCTTAGCTTGTCAGAAATCCATTTCCGGTGGCAGTTAGACCCTCCGCACCACGGACGCCCTGGATGTCAAACGGCCCAACGCAGCATTGAAGGAACTTGAACACTCGCCTACACAAGATAGTAATCCCTGCTTCTTATCGCCATATGCGTACGCCCACGCCGCGCGAGGCTGTTAACTATCCTAACGCCGGTCGAGTCCGACCGGCGAAAGCCATTGGAGGAGGGTGGGAACCGGCTAAGCCCTTGAAGCGCCAGACACGTATGTTACAACCCTCAACCGTTACCGCGGACACAGAGATTCTTTTTCATGCGGCATGAATGTGATAGTCTGCGTATGGGGATGTGGGACACCGCATGATTGTCAGAAGGAATATCGTCTAACATAGCATGATTCCAACATATTACCTTCGTTCGAGAAGGCTCACCCAACCTGGGGAGCGTGATCCACAACCTGATTTGTGAATCGCGAGGTTGCTTGACCCTTGACTCAGTGGTCCGGTATGGCAGCAGCTTCGATATCGGCTCTTGAAAAACTTGTCGCAATTAGACTTTTAGAGCTGTGCCTCGTTCTCAGCCTGGAGGCTCGTTTTGGTTTACGCCGTCCGTTCCCGAACATGCCACGAAACGCCCCGCAATCTATGTACCCACGGGTATTGTCAGATCGACAGCGAGACCTCCGGTAGAGTGGACGGAGCTATAAGTACTGTTCTACTACCAATGACGCTCTTGCCTTGTATAGTCCATCTCTCCCCCCTTTTGAGAAACCGCTAGCTGCATATAGTTTGTTTGGATCCGACACGGTCTGGTCATCAGTCGTACAACATCGCATAGAACCCTGCAGAACGACTAGAAAACTCGACTTTTGATTCAGAGCGTACCAATCATCCAGTCGATATCTTGACATTGAAGTATAATCTATTTGTCGACATGTTTTATTCGCCTGTGCAAGACTTACAGCGACCTACACATCCACGCCTGCGTATCCGAGATGCCCGAGATGCACAGATTGTTCTAGAAGGTGTCCGTTCTGGTATCCTCCAACTGGTCGAGCGACGTCTAAATGAAGGAGAAAGGAGTATGTTCATACGCTCCGGGGCTGTTTTTGTATGGGAAGAAAGCGACGATGAGTACGGTCTGAAGAGGTGGACGGACGGAAGAATGTGGACTCAATCTCGTGCCAGGGAACCCTTCCTGTTCTATGAGGTCCGTTGTAGACTCCTGATATTTTCTTTCAGCTCCTGACTTGAACTTCTAGGAGAAGATACCCCATGGATCCCAGTATGTTTCTCTCGGAGTCGCTCAGGGATAGTAGAATTAATATAGACTCCCCCTTTACTGAAAGCATTGACACAGCTGGATCTTACCGGTTCGTCGACTCATCTCCGCAGGGATCTTCGCGTCAAGCGGCCTACTCGCAGTATCCTCGGGGAGGAGGACAGCCAATGGGCCTCGTGAAGCAAGCATATTCCGCGTGGATAACTGATCCAAGAAATTCGAGACGGCGAAAGTGGCACATCACCGCATACTTCACACAGGCAGACTTAAATGGCCTTCCAACACCAGTAGAGGACGCATGTCTGCGAAATGTCGCGATTCCTTCGGGGATATACCGTAGCGGCAAGGCAAGAACGAGAGACCCTGAACCCGATGGGCACACGCACCATAACCATGGATCACATAATTCGGATTCCTATCGTTATTTATCAGCATCGACGTCATCAGCATCCTCTTGTTATGACGGGAGGTTGCCAGAAGACCAACGATTAATTCAAATGTTAAATTCGCAACATATACGGTGATGATGTCGGAAAGGTGTGAAAGTATCAGCTTGGACGATATTGGCTTCTGTGGATAATTGCAACGGTGGGTATCCTAGACAAGCAGCACCAGATAGCATGTAGTACTAGAATCGAGCATATTTCATGATATACAGAAATCATACATACATATTTTAATTCATTCATCATCAGAGTCGCCGTCCTCCTCACGACCCTTCTCGTGGGCGTTGAGGGCATCCACCAATTCGCTTTCCCCACCTTTTTGGGCTATGATCCGCTGACCTAATAGTATAAGAGAAATCGTAAGTAAAAATGTCTTACGGAAAGCCGAACGCTTACGAATGAGGGTATGAATGGCGTCAGTAGTTTTGCGGTCGAGTTTCGCCAACTTTCGTTGCATCTCGCGCTTCAGATCCCAATTTGGTCTCTTCGGGGCGATATTCAAGAGATCCTGAAACACATATTTGAACATCCATTGTGTTAGGACTTCTCGGCGCTTGAACATACCAACTCTTGTTGTCGCCGTTCAGCATCTTCAGCAATGATCTGCTCGGCCATGCCTTCTACATTTTTTTCAACCGTATCTTCCTGTGCACTTGTAGGATCACGCTTTCGTAGAGTACGAGTCTCGGGATCAAAGTTACGTTGTTTCAGAGTAAGTGATTGAGAATCGTCTCTAAACATTAGCATCATGTAAGTATTGAGAGCCGAAGTAGTAAGAGATATGGTTAACTTTGTCCCCTCAATACCCGCATCATCTTGTCCTGCCTTTCTTTTCCGAAGAGCTAATAAACGTTCTTTGCGTGAGCTGGCTGCATCTGCAAGCGACATTTTTAAAAACAGTGTTGCGGAGTTTCGAGCGGACAGTAGTTTAGGGATGCACGCTCCGCGAGTTTACCAAACATGCCGACCTTCTCATATACCAAATCGTGCTGCTCAACTCGTCAATTTTATACATCGTTCAGATGCTGCTCGTGTATTTAGCACTACTTTTAAATGTGCTAGTTCAGTCCCAACACGCATGCAAGACTTCGCCTGTGATGTAATTCGGTAAGTGTGCAGAAAACCTGGTTTACTTTCAAAGTCTAAATGTGTTCTAGAAACTTCTCGATAATAGCCCACATTGGTGTGTCGTACGCGTCCATTGTCGACACATACTTATTAGATGTGTATAGACCATGGCAAGTCAACGTTGGCGGATCGGTGTGTCACGATCATTATTTCTACTCCAGAGCCCTCACCTTTGTCTGCCATTGTGTACATCAGCTTACTTGAGGTCAGTTCTCCGAATTTATCTATGATCAAGTTTGACCTGTCTCTCTAGTTAACAAACACAATCCAACGAAAAGAATCCGGTCCTAACAAACAGGTCTTGGATAAGCTAAAAGTAGAGAGAGAACGAGGTATAACAGGTATGAGTATATAGGTTGATATGTTCCCTATCACAAACTACATCGTCATTTCACAGTCAAAGCTCAGACTGCGAGGTACGTAACCACTCTAACTGGGATCGAAAATATTTTATTTGAGTTTGATCTAGCATGTTTCATTCTTATAACTCAAGGAAATATCTACTGAATCTTATTGATACCCCTGGTATGCAATCAGCGACCATATATTCTATTAGAAGCAAACTTATTCATCGTAGGTCATGTGGACTTTTCTTGGGAGGTCGCCCGAAGTTTGGCGGCATGTCAAGGGGCTTTGTTACTTGTTGATGCCTCGCAGGGTATTCAAGCTCAAACAATCTCCGTGTTTCATATAGCAAGAGAGAAGGGATTAAAAATAATTCCAATCTTGAACAAGGCAATTTTAACCTAAACCGTTCTCGGAACGCCAATCAACAGTGGCTTATTTTTTTATTTAAAACTTAGATTGATCTCCCCGCTGCTGATACTGAACGTGTTATTGCTCAAATGCAAAACGTTTTTGGCACTTCCCCCGAAGATGTACTATTAATTTCCGCAAAATCCGGACGTGGGGTCTCAGAAGTACTACAAGCCATTGTGGAACGTATACCACCCCCAAATGGCCGACCAACCGATTCTTTGAAAGCTTTATTGTTCGATTCTTCGTAAGTGTTCGGCTTTATAATTTTGAGATAGGCTGTCTCATTCCTCCCCCTTTCCCGGCTCCCCTTGTTTTTCCTCAGTTACGATCGGTATCGCGGCGTAGTTTCATTCATAAATGTTCAAGGGGGGACATTATCCAAAGGTTTGTTAACCAGGAGCCCTCGAATAATGTATGCGCCATACTCTAATGCATTAAGGCTAGGAGATAAAATACAATCGTGTCACACGCGTAAAAAGTATGAAATTATTGATGTGGGTATCATGCATCCCGAGGAAATATCTACATCGCATTTGCGAGCAGGGCAAGTTGGATACATCGGTAGATCAGTTTTCAGTCAAACTTTCCAGTGCTGATCCACGATGTTCTAAAGCTTGCAATATGAAACAACATACTGAAGGTATATCAGTCGGTACACACATTCACCTGACGATATTTACACACTTGGTTTCTAGCCCTTATTGGTGACACTTTACATCGCGCCGGAGAGATTGTGGATGCTCTTCCTGGCTTCACTCCTACCAAGGCGATGGTTTGTTGATTATTCCACGAAAAGGGTACCTCTTCATTTCCAGCAGGTTTTTGCAGGTGTATACCCCGTTGATTCCAACGATTTCCCTAAATTGGAAGAATCCATACAACGAGTAATGATCAAACATTACGAGAGATCCAATGTCTGACGTGATTTCTGTTAGTTAACGTTGACAGATCGCTCTGTGACTGTGCAACGCGATTCATCAACTGCATTAGGGCAGGGCTTACGATTAGGTTTTTTTGGGACGTTGCATATGGTTATACGACATACAAATATGCTAATCGACTGTAAACTGACTTGCACTTGTAGGATGTTTTTCGACAACGCCTTGAGGACGAATATAACGCGAACATAATTATCACCGCGCCTACCGTTCCTTACAAAAGTATGTGAACGGACGTCTGCCCAGATTATTGGCTAATTTTTGTCCCCAGTCGTTTACAAAGACCGAACCCAGATTATCAGTAATCCGACGGATTTTCCGGAGGTCGAAGATACTCGGACTCACGTGGTGGAAGTACAGGAACCAATGGTGAATGCCTCCATACTTGTGCCACAAGGTTCGTGAAGCGTCGCTCTCAGAGTCGTGTATTTTTATATGTTGCAGATTATCTCGGAGAAATGCTTGATCTTTGTACCTCACATCGGGCTGAAAATTTGGAACACAAATTCTTAGACCTATCATCCTCGTCTTCCCGTCTCATGATATCTTGCACCATCCCACTCAGTGAGATAGTGACTGATTTTTTTGACAAACTAAAGTCAAGGAGTTCCGGTTTTGCGAGCTTCGAGTTGAGTGGTGCTAGTAACGGGAATTATTTCAATGCTTAGAATTTCGCAGCTACGAAGATGCTGGCTACCGACCTAGTAAACTAGGCAAGGTAAAATTTCGTTCTTTGATGACTTCCAAACCCCCGTCTTACAAACACTCACAGATGTCATTTCTCTTAAATCACAAACCGGTTGATGCGCTGGCATTGATCGTACATATGTCTGCTGCTGCCCACATTGGTCAGGAGTGGGTTAAGAAACTGAGTAAGAGGCATTATATTTGGCGACCCTCCTGCTAAATAGTGTACAGCGAAGGTGATACCGAGACAACTATTTGAGCTTCCCATCCAAGCAGCAGTGGGCAAAAAAATTGTTGCACGAGCCAACCTTCCCGCGTTGCGGAAGGATGTGACCGCTGGATTATACGGTGGCCATCACGAGCGCAAGCTGAAACACCTTGAAAATCAAAAGGTATAGATACACACATACTTTCACAGATCTCTTACGTCGCCGTGCCTGTTCTAGAGAAGCAAGAAGCGGATGAAAAGAATAGCTGGCACGATAGACTTGCCACAGGAGGCCTTTTACGAGATATTGAGCTCTAAAAAAGCCTCATGAGTGGTGGGTATGTTTTGGTCTCTCAAAACTCCTCATCCCCATACGTTTCCTTGATCAAACTACGCACATATGAATTGAATATAAAACTGCAGAGCGCTAGACTTACCGAAATACGGATGATGGTGGATGATCACCACTGGGCGTCCAAGATGTTAATAGTAATCCCATACGAATGTCATCACCACACGCACTCATTGGTTACGAAAACATCGACAAGCTCAGGTTCGACATAATCGAATGTTGGATTAATGACATCAACGTTATCCACGAGACTGCCTTCTTGAAAGCCTAACACATGACTTGGGTTACCATAATCTAATGCGCCGTGATGTCGGTAGATAGGTGTGAACCTCGTGAATTTGAACTGTCCAGCGCACACTATTACAGGTGTGCTGTGTGCTCGTGCGGCGGTGACTACAAGCGATGAACCCGTTGTTGCAATAAATCCGCCGTTGGCTAGTATCGCGTGGGCACCAATGATGACTTTGTTGACACGAGACATGATGGCATAAATCGACGAATCAGGAACAAGAAATGTTGATATCCCTGCCGAGGACAGGGAACGCGCCATGGTGCGTCCGGTATATCTGCTCGAGGAACTGTTAGGAGGGTTGCTACCCGAGAGGAATGTGAAGCATACGACGGTGCCGTTTCAGCTACAATGACAGTAAATTTGCGATGGTGGGCAGCGGATTTCAGAAAAGCTTCAACGGTGCGCGATGCGCCTATCGTAAGCACAATCTCGCTGAAAAGCTCTTTAGGTGTGAACAAAGATACACAAACTTATATGTACTCAGAGTGTATGTGGTCCTTCGCATTTTTTGCTACACTTTCGTAGACGGTTTCCAACTCATACTGTACATCTTGAATGGCCTCGATGATCACTGGCTTTATGGCTTTTGCAAAGCTATCTGGCACCGAAGAAAGATCCTCTTGTAGACTCCTTAGCCCGATGTTTTTTGGTGCGTTGCGCTGTCGGCGAGGTTGCCCAAGTAGTACGAAATTTGCCAAAGAAAAGCTTGAAGCATCGTTAGCCGGTGCACTTGATCCTGCACCGTGTTCTTCACGGATTAGGTGAATCATTTTGAGCACCACATTCCCCACGCTACGCTCTCATCGTACAGTTATCTCAGAAAAGACCACAATAGACAGGACAAGAACCCTCACCTTTGGGTTGAGCATCTTGTAGTTGCTGTCCCACAGATTTTAGCAGGTCAATTAGTTCCTCGATGGTGGAAAATTGGGCTGTTGCAACGACTTGTCGAAGAACATTTACCGTTTGTAGAGCTGTGAGGCGTGCACCCACTAACTGCCTGGAGCTGATGAGTTAAAGGGCGTTCAACGACAAAGGAACGCCACCTTACCGTCGCCTCAAAATAGCGGCAAACTGTTCCACATAAGATTGATTATATGTTGTTTCAGGAATCATCGTCATAGAAGCTTTATGCTTTACCGGTCGCCCTGTGTAAATGTACAACTTAAGTACTTCAGTACTTGTCTCGAAAATGACTTCTGAGATGCGTTGTGGACCCCTCTGTACTACAGACTAGGCGCGTGCTACAGTACATAAAGTAGCGCTGGCTACGTTCATGCGAACACCTTGTTAACAGCGAGCTCATCTTCTTCTCGTCTCCGCATATCAGCTCTCTGTTTACTGGACGCTTGAGCATCTTTCCTCTTTTTGTACTTGTCACCAGCCTTTCGCTTCAGCGAAGAGCGCACGGCCGCAGGTGAAATAAACTCTGGAAAATACTATTGGTCAGTTCGGCACGGGTCTTGCAAAAATGATACGCGTACCTGGATTTGAGAACACTGTGGCACCTCCAAACGCTCCCTCGAAGATACGAATGGGAGTTAACACGAACCGTGGGCCAATCTCCACAAGCGAAGTTTTTGTTGGACCATTGGGTTGGACCGGGTCCTTCTCTAAAATCTGTTCAAAAGAAATTATGAGAATTATATCCATGCAGGCGATGTCTCAAGATTGTACCTGAAAATTACGGAACCAAATTTTTGAGTCGAGCATTGAAAAAGTAAGAACGTGATCTATGAAAGGTTTCGCCCGGCGGGCCCCCGGAGGCACGCCAAATATCTAACAATGTTAAGCTGATGATGATAGTTATATGCGGCCCATAGCTCACATGTATGAAAAGCTCCTTTATTAGTCGCCCCGACTCTGTAGCATCGAACGCTTCGTCGAAACTAAGGATCCCACGGCTGCCCTTCAGGCAATTACCAGTCATCTTGAGCTCGTCCATGGTATGGACATTTTGAACATGCATTTTAACGCTAGGCCCGTTAGGTGTTTTGGCCGCCCAGAGATATAAGTCTTCATGCCTCCGCGCTTCAAAGTACAGAGTATTATTACAGTTATTAAGATCGGCGAGTTCTGGGAGTAGATGAAGCTGGGATTTTGAATCGAGTTTTGAGTCTATCTCATGAAGTTAGTTACTCAGCATAGTTAGGTGAATGTAAATTTGCCTTTTTTAACCTGCGGCAAGAGCGCTTCCAAGTCATTCATGAGGTGCCTCATACGATGAGTAACACCTCTCGATGAAAGCAACAGCACACGCTGTTTATTTCGCCTTTTCTTCTCGGGTGGAGGGGCTATATCACCATCGGCCATCATAGCATCACCATCTTGATCTAGCTTGCGTTTTCCCTTTCGCGCTGCTTTTTGGGCGTTGGCCTCTTGAAGTTTTGCGACCGATGACATATCCAAAGCAAAGATTAGCTGAGTCAGCTTATCACACGACGCGCTGTGACTCTAGTGTGACGCGTGACTAGTTGCTTCGCGTCTAAGCTCAAAACTTTTCGTAGCGGCAACCAGCGGTGGCGGTCACGCACGTTTCTTATAATATTATTATTACATTTCCATTCTGATTACAAGTACTGTGATCTTCTCCCAAGTATTTTTTCCCCCTCCCAACATTTTATATTTCCTTACGAGCACTTTCTAGTGTGCGGGATTCTTGGACTTCTTCTTTCCGATCCATCAGTAGATGCTGCTCCGGAAATATGTGAAGGGCTATCTTTACTACAGCACCGTGGTCAAGATGCCTGTGGAATCGTAACCTGTGGCACAAAAGGTCGCTTATACCAGTGCAAGGCGAATGGCATGGTCCGGGATGTCTTCGATGCAGGATCGGTGGGGCGTTTGATTGGTAGTATGGGTGTCGGTCACGGTGGGTGATGTCGTGAGCAGCTTTAAGTTCTGCTTTTCACACCGAACAATAGTGCGCTATCCTACTGCTGGTAGCTCAGCTCATGCCGAGGCGCAGCCATTCTATGTTAACTCTCCGTATGGTATCGTCTTCGCGCACGTACGTTTACGTCTGTCTGTCTGTCTTTCAGTCTACTGCTCATGGCAGAGTAGAATGGCAATCTAATCAATACACCCTCCTTGCTCAAGTATATGGATGCGGAAGCCCACCGTCACATCAATACTTCTTCAGACTCGGAGCTCTTGCTCAACGTGCTCGCTAACAATCTACAAAAGACTGGAAAATTTAGGATTAACGAGGAAGACATTTTCACGGCGGTGGGGGGATTAATGGAACAATGTAAAGGCGGTTATGCCTGTGTCGCGATGCTGGCAGGTTTTGGTATAATTGCATTTCGCGATCCGAACGGTATTCGTCCCGTGGGTGTGGCGATGAGACGGACTGAGTGTGGCGGGAAAGACTACTTAGTGTCAAGCGAGAACGTGGTAGCGGATGCATCTGGTTTTGGAGGGTGGGAAGATGTTAAACCTGGTGGGTGCTACAGCCATAGACAGTTGTTAAGTGGCCAAAGCTCATAAACACGGCAGGGGAGGCAGTCATCATTACTCGCGCATCAGTTTCTAGGCGACAAGTATCCACACCAGCTGTTTTCGCACCGGACATTTTTGAGTATGTATATTTTGCAAGACCCGACTCGGTTTTGGATGGCATCAGCGTTTATCGGAGTCGGATGGCAATGGGTGACATGCTGGCGGAGGAGGTTCGACGGGTGCTTGCTGAAAAGCAAATATCGATCGACGTTGTCATTCCTGTGCGTTTTGTATCACATTAGGTTGAGTGCAGGTGTAAATGTGCTTCTATGCATCGCAGGTGCCAGATACATCCAGGGTGGCTGCGTTGAATCTTGCTCAAAGTCTACAGCTGCCGTATCGGGAAGGATTCGTCAAGAATCGATACGTCGGACGGACCTTCATTATGCCCGGACAGCAGCAAAGGTGGTCTATATCTACCTTTCGGAAACCTACCCCACTGACTCGCGTAGGCGAAAGAACGTCCGACGAAAATTAAACGCCATGGCCTTAGAATTTTCAGGAAAAAATGTGCTTCTCGTTGATGGTCAGTGGTCATCACCGGTCCACCATTTGGTTGCTGATTCTTTGTAGATTCTATTGTGCGTGGAACGACTTCGAAAGAAATTGTCCAGATGGCGAAGGACGTTGGTGCCAAAAAGGTGATCGTCGCGAGTTGCGCACCACCAATCAGGTGCGGAAATCAGCAGCATGATTGATGGATGCGCTTATTGATCCGGAAGCTGAACTTCTAGGTTCCCCCACGTCTACGGCATCGATACGCCATCTCGGCACGAGCTCGTCGCCTACAACCGAGACCATACTTCGATTGCACGCGTTATTGGAGCAGATTTGGTAATTTTCCAAACACTGCCCGACTTGATCTCGTCTGTCCGACGATTTAACCCCGATATCACAACATTTGACTGCTCAGTTTTCACGGGCGAGTATGTGACAGGCGGTGTGGATGAAACATATCTGTCACACCTCGAACAGCTACGAAGTGACAATGTACGTGAAAGATTGGGAGAAACAAAGCGCGAGGTTGGAGTTACCAAGGGCTCCGTGGAGGACAAGGAGAGAGGCATCGGTTGCAACGGGCCAGTGAACGGTGCTGACGATACTGTTGGATTGTATAACAGCTGGCGAGGGGAGACAAGAGCCACATTAGTTTAGTGCATGTACTCTGTAGACTTTAGATTATGTTGTAGCATTCTGTAGTCTGTAGGTACTACACATGCACTGCCGCCTTGAAGCAGCCGAAACTGGCCGGCGCCATGGCTTCGACTCACTTTTTGGTCACATTTGGACTAACGTCAGAGCTGCTATCTGAATCACAGGTGTCAATATCTATTGCGCAAACGCTATCTCTATCCCGTCTTCCCTCGCATTTTCCGACGATACTGTTGGCTTTCGCTGCCTTTCAACTTCTAGACTGGATTTCGCCCATTTTGTTAGCATGTGTTTTCCCTCTACACTTTGGCCATGCCAATAGACGTGTAAAACAGAATTGGTAAGTTCCATCTGTTCGAATTTATTCCCTCCGAACTCATGTCACAAGGGTAATGCGCGTGATATCCATGGCGCATGCCCTTACTGTCATACCCCTTGCACTTTCATGTTTAAATTTACCAGAATTAGAGCGCGACAGAGCTTTTGGTTTTGATCCTCACGCCGGACGGTTATACGCGATAGCCTGCGGGTAAGAAGTTTGAGAATGTGAGATTTGGGCTCGAGCCTGACATTCTCAATGCTCTCTCACCCTTCACGTAATATATAAGCTAGTGAGTATCCATACTGTGACCGACTATGGCTCAAGTCTGATGTGTGATTTTTAATTTTTAAGTTTCATATGGGATACTTTAGACAGTATCATTCACTTTAATTCTATTGGGTTCGTAGCCCATGGTATGCTATTTTTCTATCAGAAGAACTATTCAGTAAGATTGCACATCACAGGTGCTTTGTGTCTAATGGTCTATGCTTTAGCTTTCCGGCCGTTCTTGGGGTATTATGGCGCGCGTTTTTTGCTTTGGGAGCTGTAAGTTGTTTACCCGAGTCCCGCGGGCGTAAGTATATGACTTTGATCGCATTCTTTTGCATATCTTCAGGAGCACTCCTTTCTTAAACATTCACTGGTGAGAATGTAATGAACCAATAAAACAGTATTCATCCCACCATAATTATCCATAGGTTTCTCGATAAAACAAACCGAACAGGAGGTCTTCTCCAGCTCATCAACGGGATCATGCTCCTGGCAACGTTTTTCCTTGTACGAATTTGTTACGGCGGATGGATGGTGATCATCATTATCTTTCTACCGAGTTTTTTTAAAAGCTGACGACCTCATACGCGTCCGCCGGTAGTCCCTCAGATTCTTTTACACTTTAAAAGAAGTGAAAGGTGAAATCCCCACCGTAGTTGCAGCCGCGTACGGTCTAGGAAATTTGGTATTGCAAGCTCTGAATTGGTTTTGGTAAGCATTCGTCTTGTTCTTTATATGGGTACTCGACAAAAGCGATCCAGGTTTTACAAGATGCTTCTTGCTCTGAACTCACGGCTCTCAAGAAAGCAACCGAGCGACATTAGTCAGGATGGGGCCAAAGTTAAATAACATCATTTTATGGCCGGATCGACCATGGGAAGCGATTACTGGTTAGATCTTCATGAGTATTACTATATCTAGTACATGGCCATGAGTTACTACTACTGATATATAAATCCCATGTCTATGAGTAGCTATGATCTCTCAGCCTTGAACCTTGAGACCCTCCGTGGTTTTGTTTCACCTGTATCCTTTTTGGCCGACGTATTTCGTTCTCCGGATCTCTCTTGCACGTTATTTGCCACGATGGACCGTCGATCAACAGATCGAGACGAAGGTGTGGGTATGACAGTGGGCGACCCACGTGTTGAAAGCGGCAATGAAAGCCCTGCAGTGCGTCGGAAAGATTGTGAATCAATAATAGTTGATGCTGGGGGCATAAATGAGGGTGAATCAATAATCATAGAATGAACAGTGTCAGCTTGACGCTGGTTCAGGGGTGTTTGCGTTGATATATTGAATGATAAAGGATTGTTCCCGGAAGAGGCTAATGACGGTGGATCGACAGCGTTCATGGGATTGTTTGACAGTGCAACAGTTGCAGGGGAAGGAGGGAGTTGACCGGAGGTTGACATCTGAGGTGATGAGTTTTCTGCATGAGACAGTGACGTACGGGAAGGAGGGGGGGCATCTTCAGCATGAGGCGACGGTCTTGTTGACGTACCATGAGCTAAAAGGCCCGAGACTCCTGGAGGCTTTGATTGTGTTCGATTCACCTTGAATCGGGAAGCTTTCGGTTTCTCTTTGATCATAATTTGTGTCGAACCTGACGAGGAAGCAGCTTCGGCCACTTCCGGCTTGGCCCAGTAAGAGCCTCCAGCACTCGGACCTATCACTTGAGCTGCAATACCCGAATATTCCTCCATGCTTTTCAAAAGCAGTTTACGAATCTCCTCCTCCTCCTGTGTCTCCCGATCAATCTCGTCCTCCTCCTCTGGACCAGCAGTCAAGTTGCCGTCTACAAGTTTTCCTAATTTTATGCTCTTTGCGAGAGCATCAGATGGAAGCACAGAAGTTCCCAAAATGACTGGAAGCGAGTCAGCAGTTCCTCCTGACGAGACTTCGTTTGGTAAAGCAAATGGTTTCTCCCTCGTTGCGGCGGGGAGCGAGGCCTTGAACTTCGAGATAGACGGTTTAGATTGGGAGTGAGCGAGAGTAGCTTCGATAGGTACATTCTGGAAGTTTGCAGCTGGTCAGTGTGGTTCTGATTCTAATTTCAGATCGCACCTCTTGGTCCCAGTTGACAGTCTGACAGCCTTGGTTAAGCAAGCCAGTGTCGTCTATGTGTAGGGCTCCGGCGTTCGAAGCAAGTGCTTGGCGCCGCCGATGGTACTCGAGAGCAAGCTCACGGTGGCGCTGAGCAGATAACACAACGTCGTCGACGTCAGGCTCAAGGGCGACCGTGGAGTCAGAGACAGACGCGTTCTCCGATCCTGACTCGTCATCCGAATCTCTAAGAGAATCCTTAAGGTTCGATGATTCCGATAGCAGCGATGTTGACATAAATTTAGTGCGCGAGTCTGAAAGGGAGCGTTCAACAACTTCCATCTTCATGGGTTGGGTCTGTGCATTTGAAAGACGATTTCGCTTTGCAGGCAGTCTACCGGGGACAACGTCTCCCCAATCAATACCTCTCCGCTGTTCATCCTTTGGTGGTGTCTTGGAGCCTACCGAAGGTGGTAGATCCGCAAACGTGACAGACTTTGTCTGCTTGTGCTGAGGAAACGATGTAGATGTTGTTGGGACCGCGGGATCGAGTCTGCCAAGGTCGCTAATTAACGCTTTTGCCATTTTCCTCTCCAATTCTTTGGCTCGCCTCCGCTTCTCTAAGTCCACGCCTTGGCTCATCATGCGTCTCTGCATTTCAGCGCGCGCAGCTTCCCTTTTCTGTTCAAGCTCGAGGGTGTGTTCCCTGCGGGACCTGCGTTCCTCGCGCTCTTCCTCTTCCTCGAGCAGCTCAAAAATTTTGTCTCGGTGTCGCCTGCTAACGGCCAAAGCTTCTGAAGTCAACTTTGAGATTGGCTCTGGGTAATGATCTTCCTCGATCACTTCATCTTCAGTGGCAGCCGACAGGGAAGGAGTATCCAGTTCATCGACAGGCTCGGTGATATCAATAATTGGTAATCCTTCCTCATTCACCAGCTGTTTCAAAATGCGTTACGAGTGGCGATTATGGAGTATGGGGACTCACCTCACCACTGTCAGGTCTAGTTCCGTCCCCAGATATATCTCCGAGAATGTCACCAAGCCTCTCAGAAACACTCTGTAATGCCTGTAGGGCTAGGCTGAGAGTTAAAAGGAGATCCCTGATATTGTTGAGAATCGTACCTTGTGCCCTGCTGGCGTTTAAATACCGTACATTCGCAGACGTAGTGGGCATGAACCGAGTGGCGTTGGCGTCAACGCCGCGGCAACAAAATTTCCAGTTTTGTCAATAACAAGTTACTGCAAGAATGGTTGCCGTGAACTCAACGCCCAGCACATCAACTAAACCCAAAAGGACCCGTCGTTCTCTAAACAAGAAGAAAACCACGACTTCCCAATCTGCAGAACAGCATGTTGATGTTACCGACGACAATGTTATTGACGACGGTCTTCTTGCTACTGACACAACAAGCCATGCCCCAACACATGTCGCTACCGAGGGTGATGGAGATGACGTGGTCATGATAGACCCTTCCGCATTGGAAACAACAAATTCTTTACCTGCTTTCCCACCACTCCCCACCGCTGCCCATGCAGCCACCGCCAAATCCGAGACGCGACGGATACCTATACCCCCCCATCGTATGACACCGTTGCAGAAGGATTGGATTAATATCTTTAGCCCATTGACGGAAATGTGTGGGCTCCAAGTGCGCATGAATATCCCTCGAAAGTGTGTCGAGATGCGGGTATGCTTATTTTCGATATTACGGCTCTTGGCTGAAATGCGTTACTTGACTCTACTAGACTTCTAAACATACAAAAGAGGTCGGGGCTTTACAGCGTGGTGCAGATTTTGTTAAGGCATTTGCATTGGGTTTTGACATCAACGTGAGCCTATTCTAGTAACCTGTAACCACTGTTACTCAGTACAACCACCGCAGGATGCTCTTGCCCTGCTTAGGATGGATGACTTGTATCTCGATTCGTTTGAAATCAAGGACGTCAAAACTCTACATGGCGATCACCTCGCTCGCGCCATCGGCCGTATCGCCGGTCACGAGGGGAAAACAAAATTCACAATCGAGAATACTAGTCGAACTCGGATTATTCTCGCAGACACGTAAATCATTCAAATATCTCTCATGATTCCTAGCTCATTTTGTAATTAGCAAAATTCACATTTTGGGGTCCTTCCAAAACATCAAAATCGCTCGTGACGCCATTGTGTCGCTCATTCTGGGATCTCCTCCTGGCAAAGTCTATGCTGGCTTGAGAACTGTTGGCGCAAGGATGAAACAACGCGCTTTTTAGCGTAACACCTATGGTTATTAGATACATTCAAGGATATAATACTTACACAAAACTAATCACGAGTCCACTAAGGCTACATATCTAGAACGATACCTGTTGAAGTCCAAACGAATTAAGCATTGTCGCTTTTCAACACATCTAAACCTCTTGGGTGCTGTGTAATAAACTAAGAGAAGGTTATAACAATCCTTGACATGTCGTGTGAAATGACATACTTTGCAATGGCACCTTCATCCGTTGGTGGCGACTTTCCGTCTCCAATCATGATCTGTCTACCGACACTCGGCACACCGTTGACAACAAGGTAAAGAAAGCCTGGTCCTGGAGGATATATACCAGCGGATGGAGGCCCCATAACTGTGAGGGATTTTCCAGTGCTTGCGACCTTGCTCGAAAGGACTACCATGCGAACGTTGGCATGAACAGCATGGGTAATGTAACCGAGATCCATAAGGGAGACTGTAACACCGTGACGCGATAGTGAGCAGAGGGATGAGCAATGCCCGGTATGCAATATAGTGAAACACTGACCTGATACAACTGCTGTAGAAAAACCAAGATCTACCTCTATATCAACCTGCGCGCCGAAGCCTATCATTTCCGGAATGTCGCCTATCCAGCTCGGCCTCTGCATAGCGACATATGGGGGACTCAACCATTCGACTCTATACTCCGTACCATACCTCACATCGCTCCGGTCGAGATTTGGGTTCGATCCCGCGATCATTACATCCCCTCGTGGAGTTAATGTGGCGACAGAGTGATACAACCGTGGAATCTCACTCGTAGGCATTCCATCCGTCGAGAATCGCGCGCCAGGCGCCGCTGACGGATCATATAGCACAGATTGCAAGACGGGGTTATCCGCATTTGACTGGCCGACTTGTTCCTGAACGTTTCCGTACCCTGAGATACCAGTTGCACCGCCATTGACGATGACGATCTGGCCGGTGGGTAAAAGAACAGCATCAGGCATGACTCTTGCATGCGGCATGTGTTCGATTTGCCAACCAGCTTGGATGCCGGCGTCGGTAAGCACCATCCTTGCACATTGGTCCGATGCCGGTTCTTGAGACGTAAGTTCGTATCCTGGTCTGGTATCATCAACAGCTGAACCTCCACAGATAAGGACTTCGGGCGCATAGTCATTGGCAGGGGTAAGAGGCAGAAGTAAAGCAGTGCCAGTCATGGGATATGTCACACGCACACCGTTCGGAATGGGAGGTAAGCGGCGTTCCGTGTTTGATTGCCAGTTGTATATAGTTGCATCATTATTCGCAGCAATGAAGACCCGTTCGTCTGGTAGGCTAAAAGCAATAGGAAAGAGATTTGAATTCAGTGTATCAGAAAGTAGTTTGAGAGGAATGGGCAATCCATTCTGTCCATGAATATTTTTAGGTGGGAAGAACTCGATTGTAGGATTATTTGTTGTAGCGTTATTCATCCAACCTCCCTTGATTGATCCACCTATAATCATTGCGGATCCGTCAGAGACTCGGATAACAGTGTTATACCATCGGGCGCTGGCCATTCGGATGCGAGAGGGATTCTCGTATATATCGCACAACTTGGTGTTCGTAGAGCCGCATGGCTCGAAGATGCGTACAGCTTGTAGGCCATTGACATCACCAAAATCTGCAGCGCCTGTTTTGTCCACAACCACAGGATTACCACCAACGTTAATGAGTGTACCGTTGGAGAGAAATGTACCACCCGCACAAAACGAATTCGACGTTACATGTAGTGGTTGAAGTTCATCCGTAGTAAGATCGTACAGTGCGCCCCAAGCCGGATGTCCGTCAATAGTCAAGGGATTATGCTCTACTTTATCCATGATGATTGCGTGCGTCTCAGACACAACAGAAACCTGCATTGCATGTACTCCGGTCAGTCCTTTCTGAACAAGAGTCCACGGAGAAGATGGTACAGCAGTTGCATCATTAGATGCGGCAAGGTTGAGTATTCGCGAGGAAGGAGGTGACGCAGAAAAGACTGCTGGTTTATTAGATGATGGACTTAGAGTTGGTTGAGAGGGCGTAACAACAACGGCATCGATACCCAAAAACGTGCCAGAGCTACGGGGTCTCTTCCTCCCAGTGTTCACAACTTTAACTGTGTGCAGGCCCGGTACCAGGCCCGACCTTGAGAAGAGCCGTTGTTGAGTACGACTATGTGCACTAAAAGCGTCGATACGCTCAACGAAGTTGCCGTTCACGAAGATGTTGGCAATTCCATACTGTTTTCCGACAGATCCGAACAGTTCGACTTGGGTGCCATGAAACTTGAAGATAAAATAGGCGTTGGGTTGTGCGGTGATATGCAAGGTATGAGTGACATAATTTTTCGAGTGGAAGACGCGCCAAGCGTTTGCAGGAGAGAATACCATAGCAGAATGCGTATCATCATAGGAAGTCGCGCTTGGCGGCACATAGTATGGAAGAAATGGACGAGAAGTGAGATTAGAGTCCGGAATAACATAACCATTCCAGGCAGATTCTGTATAAACAAAGGAAAAGAGAGTGGAAACGACGCACAGCGTCGACAGGGTCAGAAAAGACATGGACGACACGGACGGAAACACGGTCACATGACATGTGTCACGCGTGCCATTATTCAGAGTCCGCGTTGCATCAATGCGGTGGATTCGAATATCGCGGCTGCATAGCATGATGTTAAGAACAGTGAAACGGTCGCCTGGTCGATCATGATTGATGCAGAGAGACGCTGAGCCTGAGGCTTTGTGAACGGAAGTCATTAAAAAGCCAGTCGCATGGCTTGGTACCAAGGCTACGTGAGGCTACTTACCGTCTGGAGGTTACCGGGCCATATGCATCCAGGGCCCGGGAGCGGTGGCGTCAATCTCTGCGCGCTCTCCCAGGGTTGCCCGCTTACCCGCAAAGTCGAGGATCTACTTTCTGTGCAGGACAGGTATTCTAACATTGCGTTTGCAGATTTATATCAAGTCTTAGCTCCATCATCAACATACACATCCTCCGAATACATATTCCTGCTCCAATACTTGCTAGGTTAATAACATACATGCCACCGCAATATTATCGAAAGCGTCTGCCGAAGCTCAAAAGAACTTTCCGTGGGAGTCAACCTAATCAGTAATGTGGCAACAAATTCCCCTCATGCATTTATCCGCTTTCCCCTCTCCTCCATCCTTGTCTTGCTCCATCTTTCCATCCGTTCGACACTCTTTATGACCATGGATGTGGGCGCATTCACTCCTCAGTCTGCCAGTTCGAAGCTCACATACTCATGACAAGGCTCTGTATTTCGGTCGATGCGCTGCTGTTTCCTTGAATATTGTCATAGTTGGCGGTGGTCCATGTGGTCTAGCAACTGCCTTCGCCTTTGCAAAAGCCGGCCATGAATGTGTGGTTCTCGAAAGCGCGGTTGCGATCGGCCAGGTTCGTGCTTGATTTTTCTGATCTCGAGCGCCTTGAGCTTCATGTCAACTATAGCACCATGGGGCAATAAATATTCCCTCTAATCTGACAAAGATTCTAGCTCAATGGGGTGTAGACAGTAAAGAATTGGATAATATAGCTTGCAAACCACTGGGACTGGAATATCTCATGTGTAAGATCCCAGGTATATCATAATGTTTTTCTTGTACCTAATCCCTCGTGTAGATCGGACTGGTAAACGATTTGGTGGCATAGAATGGAATGAACTCGTATTCGACGCCACAGGAAATGACTGGTATATCGCTGATGTTCGTTCTCTCAATATGGTCCTTCTCCCCACTCATACCTTTACAGCACGCGGATCTACACAAAATGATGTTTCGTCTTGCTGAGGAGGCCGGTGTCACTATACGATTGGGGTGCAAGGTCACGTCAGTGGACCCCAGGGAAGCCTCTGTGACTTTGAGCAGCGGAGAAGTCATCCGAGGAGACCTCGTGGTGGGTGCAGATGGCGATCAATCCTACGTTCGAGATGTTGTGCTTGAACGTCATGATCCTGGTGTCTCTAAGGGGACAGCTGTGTTTGTGTGAGCGCAATGTAGGAGAATTGGGTTTAGTATCTGCATCTGATGTATCCGGATTACAGCACAACCATACCTGTGGAACATATGCTCGATGATCCCGAACTCAAGGCCTTGGTAGATGTCCCACGAGTGCGTCACGTTCAACGTTCTCGCCCATGTTCCACCTCAACCCTGACGTTTTCCAGATGAACGAATGGTACAGTCCGCACATTTCCACTTGATGACCTCAGTTGTGACATGAACTGTAGGATGGGACCTGACAGAATCATGCTAGCAATGCCATTAAAAGAAACTGGAATATATGTGATATATTTAATCCATCCACAGGACGCTGCGGTTACCGAGGACTGGACAACACATGACAGCGTAGAGAAACTTCAGAATGACGTCGTTGGATGGGAGCCAAGGTGATACACGTCGCGATCGCCTGCATAAGACTAATCTCGGATGATGCAGAGTACAAAAGCTCATGAAACTGGTCGACCACACAGTGGACGTCAAACAAGTCCGAAGAGAGCCATACGACACTTGGGTTCACGAATCGGGGAAGGTAGTTCTCGTCGGAGATGCATGTCATCCAATGCCGGTACGTCCCATCAAACCGAGACACTCGAATAGCCATCCCACCATTTACAAACCATTGTCAGGCATACGGCCTCCAAAAGGCCGCTATGGCTATAGAGGACGCTGCAGTTCTTGGCAACCTCTTTTCCCGCCTACGATCCCGCAATAACATCACTTTTCTGCTACACGCATACCAAGAACTGCGACAGACACGCTGCTCATACGTGCAGGTGCGCGAGGACATGGCACACGTATGCTATCCGTTGCGGGACGGGACGGCGCAGGACATTGAGCTCCGCGACGAAGAGTTGCGAGAAAAATACCTAAGCAAAGACATCACAACCGAGCAGTTTGAGAAGCTTTGGGAGATGTCTGCTGAGATATTCAGGTGCTTGGTTTTTGCTATTCTACGATGGGAGTCAATCTTAGTGATATGCAGATACGAGGTGGAGCTCGAAGCCGAAAGTTGGTGGGCGGATTTCGGTCCGCTAATGACGCCTCATGAAGACCATCGTTTGTCGACCTTTATGGACCTCGGTGTCTCTCGCTCTACTGTCGTCGAACAAGAGCCAGAAATTTCCGCGAACGCATGGTGATATACCCTTACACCAATCCCTTTTGGCATTGAATGTGATTGATGCTATACACAGCATAACATAACATACCCCATGTATTGTGGATATTTGTTTCAGGGTACTTAGACATGGTGGTTGACATATGAGTTACATACCTGTTAAAAGCATGTACCTTATGTAATGTTTGTCCGAAAAATAAATAAAAAGTACTACAGTAGGTATGGGAAACAATTTTGTGATGCCTCATTACCCAGGGTAAGTGCTGTGCTACGCCTGTTGAGCATCTGTTGGGCCATTGCTGGGTTCGACGATACCTGGGTAACTAAATGCAAATATGACTATTCTGAGCAGGCTATGCATGTATTGTACTAGTAATACCTTTTACTGTGTAGACCTTTTCAAACCCATTGAAACGCACCAACCCACCTACATAATTCTGAGCATCTCAGTGGTGGACTCAGCCATGCTACTTGTATGGTATGAGTGTCATTGATTGACAAATACTTGAGAGAAAGAGTCCACCAACAGAGCTAAGACTAAGCTGTCCGAATACTATGTTGTTGCAGTCATTGAGTAAGAGCAAACTCGCTCGCTGACCCAGCTTGTGAACAACTACAATATTAATTTAGAATTTCATATTCTAGCATGTAGCCATCTATATCAGGGTATGGTGAAAGACTGAGGAAAGTCACGGCATAGAATATCCCATGTCACGTTGTGGACTCATGTGGACGTGTTCCATCTTGTATTCCAACATAGCATACTTCACGCCAGCCCGACTCGCCATCTGCGTGCGCGTCACAATCGCACTCTTCTCAGTTACTTACTTCCAGCCCGACGAATATTTCCAGGCTCTCGAGCCCGCGCATGATCTCGTATTTGGATATGGACGCCTTACATGGGAGTGGCGTGTTAACCCACCGATACGCAGTGTTTTTTTCCCAATGTTGTTCGCGCCTGTCTATTGGGTGCTGAAGGTCGCCAGCTTGGACGGGAGTGATATGTTGGTGTGTATGATATTTTGGGCTATTTGCCGATCTTCATCTGGGTTTTTAGATCTGGGCACCAAAAATCGTTCAAGGGTTATTCGCGTCTATAACAGATATAGCAATCTGTCGGCTCGCCCGGAACGTTCTAGGCGAACGTTACGTGCCCACAGCTGTATGTCTTTTCCTCCTTATTCCCTGCATCTCGCTAACCCAAATGTTGCAAGTTCATTCTTTCACTGACTTCCTTGTTCCACCTCCAAGCGTTGTCTAGGACGCTGTCTAATTCTTTGGAAACGAGCCTTACGACTCTTGCGTTGAGCGACTGGCCATTTTCAACCGTTAATTCATCGCAGTCAGTGCATTTATATTATCCAGCTGCTTTGACTAAAAGATGTAGCAAGGCAACTTATCAAGCCGATCATAGTTGCTGCATTAGCATGCATGATCAGACCTACTAACGCTATAATTTGGTCATTTTTAGTCCTTGAACTCTCCTGGCGGATACGTCACGATCTTGGCCATGTGTGGCGGGTTTGGATTCAATTATTTGCTGTAGGGTGAAGCAAAATCTTCCTTTCACGTTTTCCCTACGTACTCATGAAACAAAGGATGGTAGCATGCGTCACCCAATTCTTATTAGACTCTTGGTATTTTGGAAATGCTACATTTACGTCTTTAAACTTTTTCCTCATGAATATGTCTCCGGTTTCCACTTTCTACGGCCGTAATTCTTGGCACTACTATCTTACACAGGGCATCCCGGTTCTCTGCAATGTCGTCTCACCTTGGTTCATTTACGGGATGTGGTGTGTTCTCTGGACCGGAATGCCACCTGTCCGACGTCTAGCATCTCTGATCGTATGGACCATGTTCGTTTATTCCCTTGCAGCGCACAAGGAATGGAGGTTCATGCACCCCCTCCTTCCTGCAATGCACGTTCTCTCTTCAAAAACTCTCGTCGACACCAAGGAAGACCTCCCAAATAACACTAATCGCAAAATATGGTACATCACAACGATCATGATTTCCACAATTGCGCCCTATCTGCTCTTTGTGCAATCGCGTGCTCAAATCGCTGTGATGCATCGTCTTCGTTCAGTTCCCGTCAATGAGCTGCATTCTGTAGGCTTTCTGACGCCCTGTCATTCTACCCCATGGCAATCACATTTGCATCGGCCACATCTAACGGACAACTTGCTGTGGGCCCTAGGATGTGAACCGCCTATAGGGTGGGTGAACTTTGTCTAAACATTGTGATTGTCTTATTCCGATATATTTTACTAATTTTCAGAGGACAAAGCCTTAATGAATATCAAGATCAATCCGACGTCTTTTATGCCACCCCTATCGCCTATCTACGCACAAGATTCCCCAACACCGTTGATCCGCATTTCCCCCCTTCTCAATTTCCTGCTTCGATCCCGGGAAGTCGGGGAGCAACCAATGAAACATGGGTTCATTCGTGGCCTTCTCACTTGGTGTTCTTTGGCTCATTGTTGGAGTCTGATGGTGTCCAAGCTCTCTTGGAGGCGCTGGGGTATCAACAAATATGGAATGGGTGGAATGGGTGGGAACAAGACAAGAGACGGAGAGGAGGGGTTAGGTTATGGGCATGGCAATCGCATGGCACCCGGACCTTATTATTACCAACCCCCGTTTCAAGGAGGTAATGACAACTTTAAGCCTGAGGTAATAGTGTCTAAAACGAGATGTGATATCACCTATACTAAGATTGAAGTTGTGCCAACTGTTAACCATGGCGAGATAGATCATCAATAATTTTGAATTATACATCAATTTTTCACAGAAGCAGTGGAGTTCATATCTACACGAATACCCGTGTCCCGAGCATATCGGGTTTACTAAAACGAAAGAAAGTACCAGCCTCCAAATCTTACTGCGCCAAAAATTCCCTCACACCTCCCAAAATACCCCACCACCACCTCCCCACCTGCTCCTTCTCATACCCCGCCTCGTCATACACCAGGCTCAACCACAGCCTCCCCTTAAATGTATACCCAAACAGCAGCATCGAGCCTGCGCGCCGGCGGGAGCCTGCCGTGATCGTGTGAGTTGCGATAAGGGGGTAGGAAGCGTGTTTGTAGGTGGCGTCGAGGTTGCCGAGGAGGGAGAGGCCGAGGAGGGCCTTGGAGGGGGCCTGAGGGCGTGCGGAGATGGGTGGAGGCGAGGGGCCGGGTATAGAGGGAATGGAGCGAGCGTCTGGTGAAGCGTCGTCTAAGAGTGCGAAGCGGCGTGCGCTGGCGCTACGGTCGCGGGCCATGCAGCGCACGCGGGGGATGAGGAGGGGCGTTTTGGCAGCGGCTAGGATTTGCTGTTTGGTGCGGCGGGAGCGTTGCCAGAATGTGGAGACGAGAGCTGGGGAGGGGGAGGAGGGGTAGGTAGAGGAAAGAGAGGAGGCGGGGAGGAAAGTGGGGAGGATGACATTGAAGTAGCCGATGGCGAGGAACCAGTAGGAGGGGTTGGAGGGGGAGGGGAGGAGGTAAGGGCGAAGATTGAGACCAGCGTACATCATCCTGGAGGGAGTTCTTACTGTCAGAGCCTGTGATCAGGAGGGGTATGATACTTTAAACATACTTACATCGGTTGCTCCTCTCTGCCGCCCGTGATACGCGCCCATGAAATATTGCAAAGGGCGAACAATGCATTGGAAATGCTTACGCCCTCGGCCTTGCACTTCTTGAGAATACGCTTGGTCGTGTCCTCATCGAACGATACAGTAGGTGCTATGGTGTGGTGGAAGCCATGTGCGGCGCGGGAGAAGGAATGACCACCGATGAGGCGTTCCTGAGAGCATTTGAACTCGACGTCGAATGCGACGCGCTGGAGTGTGGAGCATGCAGGGGGGAGGCGGGATTCAAGGGGAGCTGGGAGAATCACATTAGCGTCTAGGGTATGCGTAGTGTTTCCCCAACGGTCGAGCCATTCACGTTCAAGAAGAGCCTGGAGCATCGTATCAGACAAAGGTGTTCCATCTGGAGAATCACAGCCGGATGCGGCGAGAAGGGAGAAGAGATCGTTGGTAAAGGAGTGGAGGGACATGCTATCGCCGAGGAAATGGGCGGCGCAGATGAGGAGGTCAAACTCGCACTCTTGGATAAAGTTGGGAAGGCTGTATGGGGCGAGGTCTGGGGACGAGCGAAGACTCGGAGTAGCCTGGGGAGCGAAGTAGGGGGAAGAGAGAACGAGGAAGGAGACGCGGTCGTTGGAAAGGGTGCGTGGGCCGTTGAGGTAAGAGTCTATCAGCGCGTCCTTTGTGGAGTGGACGATGCGGAGGGCGTCTTGTGCGTCTTTCAATGCATGCTGAGGCGATGACGGGAGGGTGTAGCTAGTAGTAGAATGAGTCGTTGGAGTTAAGCGAGACCAGTGAGACGAGCAATATTAGAGACAAAACGTGTACTCACCCGAAACGCACATCATCGTATTTTCCGGGCTGCATGAGGACACGGGAGGCGAGGAGAGGATGTCTGCCTCGGAGGATGGCCCATGTAAGAGCAACACGTTCGGGATTCACGAGGGAGGTTGGGGCTGTAAATCCCAGATGCAGATACCTAGCAAAGTCAGCGGGGGATGCACAGAATACATTTAGTGCAATCTTCGCTTACATGTCATTGGCACCATCTACGCGGGAGGGCAGGAAATAGGCCAGCTCACTGTCACCCAGCGCACGGGAGAGAGACATGAGACACAGACAAACAGGGGCATCCTCACGATACCTAAGTAGTATGTACCTACACGTATCACAAAAAATAATAAATGAGCCTGTGAACGGTCTACACTCCAATTCAATCCGTATCCGTACGCATTGACATTCATTCAGCGCCTCACAATTCTCAATTGAGCTGCTGGGTATTCATTGTTGGAGATATCAATACAACACAGCCCCTAGAAGAAACTTAAAGTATTGTAGTGCCTGTCTAACTTGAAGCTTGAAGTCTAGTAACTTGTTATGCATGAAATGGTTATTACATAGTTGTAGTTACTAACCTCTATTCACACCGCATCGAGCATCAAGCCTAAAAGCTTATTAAGGTGTATGTGTGCATTGTAGACTAGAAAGGCACCAAAAGAGTTTCTAAGAATTGGCAAATCTGAGAATGTAGCGGCTGCAGTCGGAACTTGAATTTTCTCGTGGCACAAGGGCACCACACTTTTTGATTTATTTGTGCCAGCCAAAATCTGATTTGTGCGATTTGTGCTGATTTGTTGGCTGAGCAAGTGCAACTTCACAAATTAATTCAAAGTTTAGATGAGGGACGAGTTTATACATAGCGAATATCTCACCTAGCCTGGTAAGCAGATCTCCGCCCATCTGCTGTTGCCGCCGCCGCCAAGGTTCACGCGTGAACCCAGTCATCGCCGCGCATGTCTCGCATTTACGAGCGAGTCTCAAACGTACGTAGCAGTATGCGTAGGCAGCTGCTGGTGACGTAGTTTGAGTGGGATCCTCGCCCGTTAATAAGACGGAGAGGCCTTACTTGCGCCTCTCACCCGCCTCGCCGCTTCGAACCTAGCAGGTTCACTTGACACAGCTTGTCCCCACCTCGCCGCTGACGCAACCTTGCAGGGTTTTTTCTTCGTCCCTCCCTCCCTCTCCTGCTTTTCAAATGTATTTAAAGATGTGATGCTTTTTCCCCACTGGGGTTTTTTAACGCACACTCTTGTATTTTTAGTGTACTTTTCACTGTTGTATTTGCTAGTTCCGGTCACGCTCAAACACGATAGACGCCCCTCCGGGGGCGCCGTTATATCCCTACACCCCTGCTCCACTTCTCGTGTGAAGTGCTACAGAGAGATTCGTTGCATGTAAGGGGACCTAATTTGCATCTAATTTGCATTAATTTGCATTGATTTGCACCTGATTTGCCCCCCACCCAACAGCACTGGGGTTAATTTGCGCTAATTTGTTTGTATCCCCAGCTAATCTCTCTTTTTTCTTGTTGTATTAATAGTACATCATCCAAAGGATCCACTGCAATAATTCCAGACTGTTTTGCCATGTCTTGCAGATGGAATGCTCACATTGGTGAAGGTTGCATTCTCATCTGACCTGACGTTACAGCAACTTGGGGAGCGACATGATAGTCCTTCCAATTTCAGCATTGGACAATTACTCTGTACACTTTGGTTGGGCTCCTTTGCCTGGTATGATATGACATGCTTGCCCATCTGGTTGTCTCTCTTTTGTGTGTCATTTGCCTGAGTAATGAATGCTAATGCAGGGTCCTTGGTGCATCCATCTCCATTTACACACCTTCAACCCATTTGGACATTGAATTTTGAGAATTGGCCACTTGCCATACCAGCCTTCCATAAGTTGGGCCAAACATTAGAACACCCCTGGTTTGCCTTTGACTGCCATCAATGGCCCTGGGGGAGAATTGGTACCTTGTATATTATGCTCCCACTCAATTAATAATAGTGATGGATCCAGTTCAGTTTAGGGCTGTCCACAAGTCTACCCACAGATCACCTGGACTCGGATCCATGGGTATTCTCACTTTCAAAACCTACACTTAGATCCAGATGGGTTTTGCATCCAGGTGATTCAAACCCTGTGGATCCGAACTCACAGGTTTCCGACTACTTGCAGGTTGATCTGCAAGTATATAATACATTCGCTTTTAGTGGACGTAGGTAGCTACTATGTTGATGTAATTTTTACAATTTATTTTTTTGTATTTTTAGCTATTAGGGCCTGTAGAGGCCCCACAAATTTTGCTGGCACAGCAGCTGGAGCAGCTCTGCTGTTTGTTGTTCTTTGTGGGTCATGTAATTTGTGGGGCCCCAATAAATTAGCTAAAAATATAAAATAAATTGTAAAAATTACATCAACATAGTAGCTAACTATGCTCGCTAAAAGTGAATGTTACAGATCCAGGCACCCACGGGTATTTAACAAACTTCCCAATCCTATACTTGAATCTGTGTGGGTTTTCAGGCCTGAGTACCCATTACCCATAAGATCCAAACCCATGAGTATTCCCACAGATCAACCCACAGGTACTCATGGGTTGATCCAGACTTGTGGATAGCCTTAGTTCAGTTGAGTTCAGTTAGTAGCCAGTTAGGTGCTGATGATCAGGCTCAGTCTGGTTCACAAACCGGTTTGAGAATGGTTTGATCTCACAATATTTTTGTGAGCTGTAGGTAGTAATTTTATTAATTTTTGTCTTTTTTATTTTATTTTATTTATGAATTTATTAAGAAGTTGGTGGCCCCATACATGGGCTGCCAACTCGTGCATACTCATTCTGAGTATGCTAGCTGATTATTCCTATTTTTAAGCTATTTATTACATTTTTTTTGGGCCTGTGGGAGGCTTGGATGGGTGGAGAAAGAGCCAGCAGCCCCAGGCTTTTAAGCCGGGGGCTGTTTATTGACACTTTCAAGTCAGTGAAGTAAGAAGGCCACCAACAAAAGCAAAGAGAAATAGTCTTAGCAGTAGAGTAGATTCCACGATGACCTAGTTTGTCATGAGCAAGTTCTAGAATATGATCGCGTTGAGGTCATTCAAGTATAACTTGTAGTGGATGTCCTTTTGAGCATCTCCAAAGCCTGTTATTTCTGACAAAGTATCTTCTGGCTTGATGGAGGAAATGATGTCATTGTGAAGGGGAGGAAAATGTGGGAAGTTTGAGAGTAGTAAGGAAATCTTGGATACAACAAAGGTGATCTTCTGCTGGTCGAGCATCTTTGAATTGATGAAAAACTCACCACCCATCTCTGTGATCAATACTGTTGTAAGGGGAACCCCTCATGTTCTTCTTTTTATTCTCCTTTTCCTATCCTCCTCTCTTATTCATGTTCACCTCTTCTGTCCCCATTTCCCTTTTATCTCTCTTTTCTCCCTGTTGTTTCTATCTAATATTACCATTTCCCTCCCCTCCTCCTTCCTACTCACTTCTACAGTTGGTGCTTCTATTCGTGATTTAAGCGCCCACTTACATGTGCAAGTTGGAATCTACCTGGGCTACATCAAAGGTCACGTGACTTCCGTTTTAAGTGCTCAAAACGTTCAGTCAGTTCAGAGTCTTTCCTTAGTTAGTAGTCGCCTCGGCAGTGGGAGTCCTTAGGCTTTTCTCTTTGGATTCCTATCTGCCAGGTATGTATCCTTGCCTGTAGCCTCCCTTGAGCTTATATACTTTGCATTCCCATCTGCCAGTGTTCAGTGTGATATTCCACTTCCCCTGGAGGTTGCCCTTATAATTAGGTTATATGTGGAATGTGACATCTAGAGGGGTGCTTGATGTTTTTTTACCTGCATATACCCCTGTTTCTCCCCAATTATAATTCTTTTCTTTTCTCCCATACTGGAACAGGTAAAGAGATGCCACCCTTCTGACCTATCATGTTTTCTTGTCTTGTCTTGTATTTTTCTGCATACCTCTGAGTCTTCCTGCACCAGCTGTTGAGTTGTGGACGCACAGCTGCAGCAGCATGGTCACGTGACTACAATCTCAGCAGGATTATGTCAAGATACCATGATCACAAAAACATGAAACATTTTTAAAATAAAATGATAGTACCTAGGAAGTTGTGTAGGTAGATTACAGAAGAGTCTCAACATGAATCCTATGTTTAAGGTCCCAGCTGCACCCAGAGTAAGCAGAATGAAAGTGCCAAAAATATGGTCGTTCCCAGTAGAACCTCATTGAGACCCCAAAACCATCCTGAAATCCAAAAGGAGATGTGTTTCATGGTCCGCTTGTAGGGTTTTCTTACATAAACTGTGGACCAAAACACATAATCCCGGATTACCATGGGAAAAAGGTGATGATCTTGCAAAAGGCCAAAACCTCCCACTAGTAAAAGCCGATTCTTTCCTTCATAAAACCAGGGAATTGGAAAATGAAGCTCATCAGAATGGTGTTTCTGAGCGGTTTAATTGCACAATGGAAGAGAGTTCCACTTCAATGTTGGCAGAATCTGGGCTTCCTCCTTCATTCTGGGGCTATGTAATTCCTGCCCTGGTCCATGTGCATAATAGATCTCCTACCTCTGCACTTGATGGCAAGCTGCCTTACACTGCTTTGTATGGGAAGAAACCAGATGTGTCTCATCTACATGTGTTTGGGTGCACTGCCTATGTGCATGTGCAAAAAGATAAGAGGAAGGGACTTAGTCCTCACACAGAAAAATGTGTCATTGGATATCCTGCTGAGTATAAAGGATGGAAATTCTATAATCCTGTCACTCAAAAGATTGTCATTAGCAATACAGCTGAGTTTGATGAACAGTATTTCCCTGGCCTTGCTAAATCCAAGTCCCTTCCCATGCCTAAGCCCTCTGAACCAAATATGGTGGAGACTAATGACTCAGGCTATGGAGGTGGATACCATCTGGTGGGAGATGCTCCTGATGTGGTGGGAGATTTGCCTGAACAGGTGGGAGAAGAGCCAGCAGATGTACTTGTCCAACCATCTCCTTCACCTCCACCTCAGTCTCCTGTTGTGCATTCATCCCCTTCATCATCATCATCTTCCTCAGCACCATCTCCTCCTCCAGAGGTTCCAGTGCGCAAATATCCTCTCAGACAGTGGAATCCTCCTGAATCATGGTGGACTCTTCCTACTCAGCAGCAGCAAATGTATAGGGAGTCCACCCCTATACTTGAGTCCGGTGATGAGGAAGACCAAGAGTCTGCTGAATCAGATAATGAGCCTGAGTCTGCTTCTAGTGAAGAATCACTGCACACTACTTTGGCTGAGTATGCATGCTTGACCATGTGTGAAGCCTTTGAGTATGTATAAACAGTGATGATCCAAAGACATTTGCAGAGGCTATGGAACATCCTGATGCAGAACACTGGTATAAGTCTGCTTATGATGAAATCAAAGCTCTAGTAGACAATGGTACTTGGCAGCTTGCCAAACTACCCCCAGGATGCAAGGCCATGGCAGCCATTGGGGGTTTGTGATCAAGCGGAACAAGGATGGTTCCATTAACCGTTACAAAGGCAGAGTGGTAGCCAAAGGTTATTCACAGCGCCCTGGTTTTGATTTCAAAGACACATTTGCACCAACTGCCAAATGGGCTGCCCTGCAAGCTATTCTTGCCTTGGCTGCACTGGAAGATCTTGAGCTAGAGAGCATTGACATTTCCAATGCCTTTCTGAATGGAGAGTTGGAAGAAGAAGTATACATGGAACAGCCTGAAGGTTTTCACCAAGGCTCATATGATGCCTTTTCACCAAGGCTCATATGATGTCTTTTTACGTCTGCTCAAAGGCATCTATGGACTTTGCCAGTCACCAAGGATTTGGCATAAGAAACTTGATGCTGTGCTGCAAGAAATGGGGTTTGCCAAAGTAGGCTGTGACCATAGTATTTGGGTATACCAGAAAGAGGGTGCTAAAGTTATCATCCCTGTGTTTGTTGATGACATGACAATTGTCTCCAAGTCAAAGTCTGCCATCCAACATGTCAAGGATGAGTTAAAGAAGTGTTTTTCAAGCTGCATGATCTTGGCCCTGCCACTGGCCTATTAGGAGTTGGCATAGAGTGTGACAGAGCAAAGCGTACTCTGAGTCTCTCACAGCACCAATACACTTTAGATGTGTTGGAACGTTATGGCATGACTGACTGCTCACCAGTTGGAACTCCTATGGATCCTGGTGTAAAGCTGACTGTGGAACAGTCCCCTTCTACTGTGTGGAAGAAAAAGGATTTTATGAAGTCTGTGCCTTACATCCATGCTGTTGGCTCTTTTATGTACTTGGCCATTTCTACTCAGCCAGACATTGCTTACACAGTTGGAGTATTAGCCAGATTCAATCATAATCCTGGCAGGGCACACTGGAATGCAGTCAAGCATCTGTTACGCTATCTTAAGGCCACCATAGACTACAAGCTTACTTATTCTCCTACATCTGCATCAGAGCTTTTCTTGACTTACTCTGATGCAGACCATGGTGGAGATAAGAGCTCTGGTCGTTCAACTGGTGCCTTTGTGGTAAAGATGGGCACAGGTGCTATCAGCTGGAGTAGCAAATTGCAGACTATGGTAACACTGTCTACCACTGAGGCAGAGTATGTGGCAGCTGGTTAAGAAATATTATGGTTGAGAAATCTCTTTGCAGAGTTAGGATACTCTCAGAGTGGTGGATCAACTCTACACATTGATAACCAGTCAGCTGTCGCTGTTGCAAAGAACCCTGAACACCATGGAAGGATTAAACATCTTGACCTACGTGTTATGAACTAGATTTCTTCTCATCTGATGTTGGGATTCATTGGAATGTTGGAGTTCAGAATTCAGGTCAGGACTGGAATTGTACAGACATCGGCTTCAACTTATAGGTTGCACCCTCTTGGATCCTTCGTGTCCTAGTATTTCGGAAGTTGGGACATTGGAGAAGTCAGAGGAAGTCGGAGGGGTCGGAGAACGGAAGGTCGGATAAGACTTAGAGGTGGAGGTGAGAAGTTATCGAGTCAAGGTGGGTCAATATTCGAACTGACTAACAAAGTACATGGAGGAGTCATATATAACAAATTGATATGATCCGAATCAGAAAGATATGAATATGGAAATCCGAAATGGAGCGAATATGGGATTGGGGTAAAAGTAAATATGGACATAAGACCAAAAGATATAGATCTTGATAAGAATGACTAAATATAGATGGGATGGGGATAAGTAAAAACAGGTGGAGTAAATCAGAAATACAAATCAGAATATATTGGAGAAAAGTGGAAAAGCTGGGAATGAATCTGGGTTTTAACAGTATCTCCTCTTTAAGGTCAAGCCCTCAAGGCCTAAGATCAGCGTGGGAGGTTTGGTTTGATGATTAAGCGAGACCCCTAATGTGATATATAAGAGTGATGGATGGGGTTTGACTGATCAGTCCCCTGATCTTTTATCCCTACTCCCTTCTGAGCTAAATGTCAATGCCGCCGATTATCTCACTTGAGGATCTGATTTCCGAAGACGATTCAGAGTCAGAAAACGATTTAGAGGCACAGATTCGCGAGATTTCGGAGTTTCAAAAAGAAGCGGCGAAGAAATTGGAGTGGAGAAGGTCAGAGTGGAAAAAAGCAAAAAAGGAGGAGAGAAAGGCCAATAAGAAATCAGAGGAAAAATCTTGGGGAAGAAAAAGCAATGTGGTGGATAGAACCATTGCCCGTAAGAGGGCTCACAAATCTGCAATTAATCGGGTCAGACACAGTATTGTTGTGCAGGATGTTGGGTTCAGGATATGTTTTGTTCACCAATAGTGGAAGGAGTGGATGGGACATGCGATGAATGCACAAAGGATGGAAGGACATGCTGTCAACCGGGAGCGTTGGGATTTGCAGAAGAAGTTGCAAAAGGTGTGGATATGGGTGAGGGAGGAGCAGCAGAGTTGCTTGTGAAGGAAAGCTGAGAGTTGCAGAAATCCATTGATCGTCACGCAAGTTCCATGCGGACACATTCTGAGGAGACGTGGATTCTGACCTCATGGGTACAAAGGATAGTTCAGCACCAGGAGCAGGATGGAGGAAATGGAAAGGGATGAAATATGGGAGATGAAATCGGAAAATTGAATTGGGGTTGAGCGGGGATGTGAAGCAGAATTTCTTGGAACAGATGGAATTGTAATTTAGACAAATGAACATGGAAATTATAGGAAAAAATCGGAAAGGGAAAGGAAAAGTTAAGGAAGAATTGGACCGGGTTTATCAGGGTATTTGTTATGAAAGTCTTCAATGATTTCCGAGGTGTTGCCTAATTCCGTAGCGGGAATCCACGAGGTTTCTTCATTGGTGCCTTGATAACCCGTCCAGCATACCAAGTATTGTATCTTGCAACGTCAGCGATTGTCTATCTTGGAGTCCAGAATTTCATCAATTTCGTATTCAAGTTCGCCTTTGATAATAACTGGCGGGGGCAGGAGCTGTATTCGGTTTGGGATTTTGTTTGGAGTCACAAGTTTTAGCATAGAGACATGAAAGGATGGGTGAACAGCATGCATACTGTCGGGTAGTCGGTGAATGAAGGCTCGATTACTGGTACCTGCAGGTGCGATGATATCAAAAGATCTGAGGTATTTTTCAGCAAGTTTCTTTGAAGGTTGGGTTGTGTGGAAAAATTCAGCTTTGACGAAGACTTTGTCGCCTACTTTGAAGTCTGGAGCTGGAGAATGTTTCTTGTTTGCAGGTTCCTCGTGTCAGGATTGCACGTCAGAAATCCTCTTTCGGAGTTCCTGGTGGAGTTCGTCTAAGTCAACTGCAAAATCTTTCACATGGGATGAAACAAGATCACATTCAGGATGGACAGAAATGTTGGGATTGTAACCTTTGTTAGCGAAGAACAGGGAGACTCCTGTTGTCACGCTCAGAGTGTTGTTATAGGCAAATTCTGCGATTGGAAGAAGTTCAGCCCAATTGTCTTGTTGATAGTTACAATAAATGCGAAGGTATTGCTCAAGAGTCTGATTCATTCATTCGATTTGTCCATCACCTTCGGGGTGATATCGGGAGGTGAAGTGGACATTCATGTCTAGCGCCTTTCCAAGTGTGCGGAAGAAGGAAGACACGAATTCGGAACCTCAATCAGAGGTAACGTGAGTCAGAACACCATGCTTGGAGAAGACGTGGAGAACGAAGAGCTGAGCGAGCATCGGAGAAGTAATTGTGGAATGAATATTGCTTGTTTGTGAGTCTGTCAATGATAACGAGGATGCTGTCAAAACCCGATGAAAGTGGAAGCGGCTCAATGACATCCAGGGATATGGAATTCCATGGTCTTGGCGGGATTGGTAAATGCTTGAGGAGTCCAAAAGGCCGGTGTCATTGAGATTTTGATTGCATACATGTTGTACAGGATTTGACATAAGAGATAACAAAGTCGTGTTTCGGCCATGTATATTCACATCAGATGTTGCTGAGTGTCTTGCTTTGTCCAAAATGTCCGGAGATTTGGTGATTGTGCAGATATTGTAGAACGTGGAGTCAGAGGTCGTTAATGTCAGGGACGTAGATTCAGTTGTCGAGTTGGAGGAGTCCTTGAAGATTGACTGACCATTGGGGTGTTGGAGGATTTGCGGGATAGTCGGAAATTGTGGGATTGGAGGAGATGGATTGTCAGATTTCTTCATGGAGTTTCTCGAAATCCATGATGGTGACTGCACAGAGAATTGTGACATTAAGGGATGTGGGTCGGAGGGACGATGACAGCTGTTCGTTAGTGAAAACCAGGCTGAAATTGTGCGGGTTAATGCTGGCATAGTCACTACTCCCCTCTTTAGGATAGACATCCCATCGTCTAGTTAAAGAGTCGGGTTTTGTTCCAAGTTTCCCGGGTCGGAATCGGATAATGAGGTTGAACTGACATAGGTAGTCCAACCATTGTACTTGTCATCGCGTTAAAAGCTTGGTGGTAGCAAAATCTTCAAGGTTTTTGTGATCAGTTACAATGTCAATGGTGGAACCGGAACCTTCAAGGTAATGTCACCAAATCTTGAAAGCTTCAAAAATTGCGAGTAATTCCTTGTCGTGAACGTTGTAGTTTAATTCCAGGACGGTGAAAGTTCTGGAATGAAAAGCTATGGGGTGAATTTCACCATCTCCCAGAGAAATGATGGAGAGGATTGCCACGAGGGCATAGTCCAAAGTGTCAGTTTCCACAATGAGCTGACAATCAGGAATCCAGTGCGTAAGAATCGGAGCTGTGGTGAAGGTTTTCTTAAGTGTTTCAAAGGATTTCCAACACTCATCGGAGAAGTTCCACTTTACGGATTTCCGAGTGAGTTGGGTAAGCAGAATTGCAATGTCAGAGTAATTATGAATGAAGCATTGGTAAAAGTTTGCAAAACCTAGGAAGGATTGGATGTCTTTTACTTTTCGGGGTTTGGGCCATTCTTGAATTACTTTTATCTTGTCGTCTGCCATTGAAAGCCCTTCTGGAGAGAGCATGTAACCGAGATATTCCACCATTGTCTTGTGGAAGTCGCATTTGTCAGACCTTGCATAAAGTCGGTTTTTTTGGAGATGTTGGAGAACTTTGCAGACATGTTGTCTGTGTTCTTTCAGGTTGTTGGAATAGACTAAGATGTCATCCAAATAGATGAGGACCAAAACGTTGAGCATGTCGCCAAATATATCGTTCACGAATCGCTGAAAAGCGGCTGGTGCGTTAGTGAGACCGAAGGGCATAACACGCCATTCAAAGGAACCGTATCGGGTCCTGAAGGTGGTTTTCCACTTGTCGCCCTCTCTAATACGGACTAAATGGTAAGCATGTCAGCCATCGATTTTGCTGTAAATCCGCACCTTTCTGGGGCTTTCCAGAAGGTCAGAAAGTTGGGGAAGCGGGTATCAGTCTTTTTTTGTGATCTTGTTGAGACCGTGGAAGTTGATACAAAGTCGGAGTCCACCCAATTTCTTCTTCAAGAATAGTACCAGAGCACCGTGTGGAGAAAGTGAAGGGCAGATGAATCCTATGGCTAGTGCCTCGTCAATGAACTTTCAGAGTGTTTCTAGCTCAACTGGAGATAGGGAATAAATGGTTCCCAAGGGGGGCCTCTCTCCCTCTATCAGGTCAATCTTGAGATCATATGGTCAATGATTGGCAAGGATTTCTGCTTTCTTCTTGCTGAAGACATCGGAAAACTCGTGATATTCTGATGGAACACTGTTGAGATTGGCCATTGGATTGGGATTCGGGGAAGCGTCGATGATGGAAGCAGATCTTCCTTTCGGAAATATGCATAACTGAAAGATCTCCTCATTATCTAGTTTGCACAGCGAGCGAACGCAGAAGCAGGAACTAGGTCAATAGGTGAATCTTGTTCGGATGTTGGAGGGGCATCCATGTGATCGAATTTCGGGATTCCAGAGACTGCAGCAGCAGATCTCGCAGAAAATGATGTCGGAATTGAATCTTGCTGCTGAGGAGTGTGGAACAATATACTACTCAATACCCAGTCAATCAACGGATTGTACTGGGTGAGCCAGTTGTGTCCTAGCACAACGGAGCAGCTAGAATCAAGCGGTGTTACATACATAGCAACAACCTGATTTTCGCTGGATGGAAAGCGGATTGGCATATTGATGGTCTGCATGATTGAGACATTAGAAGTGTCATCGAAAAGCTTTAGCAGGATCTGCAGAATGTTGTGGAACTCCAGCGGAAGCTTGGAAGTGAATGATGAGTCTACAAAACAGTGAGTGGAACCAGAGTCCACAAGAGCTTGAATGTTAGTATTTGGAATAATGTTGGAAGTCAGTCATGTAGTAAGAGAATCGGATTTTGAAAGAGCAGAAGCATTGAGTTGAACCTTGGAAGATGCACAGATGGAATCAATGCAGCTCTGGGTCTGTGCAGAGGTCTCAGAGCTGCTTATCATTTTTTTTGAATCTGTAACGGCCGCAGGTTCAGCCTTGGACTCGGGTTTGCTCAAAATTGCGGAGGCTGCTCGAGCCTTCGATTGAGCATTAAGGGAGGTCGATCATGGACAGTCCTTCGCGATATGCCCGGGTTTCCCACAGAACATGCAAAGGTTCTGGTCCATGTGTCGCTGTCTCTCCTGCTGGGTTAGTTTTCTGTCTTTTCCAAGGATGTTGGAGATATCCAGAGTTTTGCAGAAATTTGGCGTGGAGGACTGAGGTTTGGTAGAAGAGGTGGAAGCCAAACTGTTGTTGTTGTTCATCCTCTTCTGTGATTGGTTCGATCAGGATTCTTTCAGGATTCTTGTTTTGTCCAATTTGTTGCTGTTAATGGAGTAGTTATGGTTGGAAGTGGTGGCGCAGTTGACCTCACCTCGTCATTCCCAATAACAGCTGTCGATGGTTTGCGTGAGTTGTCGGAGCTCCAGAAGCGTGTCAGCTTTGTCCCAGGTTGCAAGAACATCTTTAATATGATCGGGAAGTTTAGTGTAAAAACTCCTACGAAGGGCAGCGTTGCCCCAGTTGACTCTAGCGGCGAGGCGGTTGAATTCTACGAGAAACTTCGTGATGTGTTGGTTGTCATGCATTCGTAGATTGTCAAGTTCGGTTTTGGCATCGCCGATGGGATCGTAAGCTCCAAAATTCTCTCAGAGTACCATCGTGAAGTCCCAATAGTTTGTAAACCAGGGCAGGTCTTGGAAGGTGTCATCTAAGAGTTCAGGCTCGAAAAAATCTAAAGCCGTCCCTTTTAAAAAAGAGATAGCATAAGTAACTTTCGCTTCATCACTGGAAAAGGTCTGAGGACGGTCGTGGAAGTGGAGTTTGCATTGAAGGAGGAAAGGATGGAGCTTTCAGGAATCCGATCCATCAAAGGTGTCGGGTTTGCAGAGTTTGGTTTTTCCAGTTTGACCTTTATTTGGAGTTCCCATGTGCTTGGCTATCTGTTTCAAAGCTTTTAGCATAGCCTTCCCATCATCTTCTTCATCATCATCCTCATCCTCATTGTTGTTGGTCTTGTCATCATCACAGGGGTCATCTTCCGGTTCATCATTCGGGGGGATAGATCTGGGGTTTGTGTTTCCGGTGACAGTATGGGATCTGGTAGAAGGCATAGTGAATGGATCAAGAGTTTCAGTTCAAATATACTGTTATGAACTAGATTTCTTCTCGTCAGATGTCGGGATTCATCGGAATGTTGGAGTTCGGAATTCAGGTCAGGACTGGAATCGTACAGATGTCGGCTTCAACTTATAGGTTGCACCCTCTTGGATCCTTTGTGTCCTAGTATTTCGGAAGTCGGGACATCGGAGAAGTCAGAGGAAGTTGGAGGGGTCAGAGAACAGAAGGTCGGATAAGACTTAGAGGTGGAGGTGAGAAGCTATCAAGTCAAGGTGGGTCAATATTCGAACTGACTAACAAAGTACATGGAGGAGTCATATATAACAAATTGATATGATCTGAATCAGAAAGATACAAATACAGAAATCCGAAACGGAGCGAATATGGGATCAGGGTAAAAGTAAATATGGACATAAGACCGAAAGATGTAGATCTTGATAAGAATGACTAAATATAGATGGGATGGGGATAAGTAAAAATGGGTGGAGTAAATCGGAAATACAAATCGGAATATATTGGAGAAAAGCGGAAAAGCTGGGAATGAATCTGGGTTTTAACACATCTTGACCTACGCTATTATTGGTTGAGAGATGTTGTTGACACTGGGCAGATAAAAGTAGTGCATTGTCCTACTGCTGAGATGCCTGCAGATGTGTTAACTAAATCCTTGCCTAAGGCAAAGATGGGCAGCAGTAGAGATATGCTTGGTTTATTTTAGCTTTTCTTCTTCTTTTCTTTTATCCACCAACTGTATATTTTTGTTTCAAACTCCAATTTGCATCTTCATCATTGCACACATCCATCCACACCAAACACAATCTGCTATCATTGTTATGTGCTTTCCCAGGTATCACCCTGCTTCTTTAACCTTTATAACCCCTGCACCACCATTTGCATTTGCGATACCTGAGCCAGAAATCACTTCACCACCCTCAATCTATCTTTCTCCTGCATGCCAGAGTTCAGTCACACTCCCTCCAGAGCTTGAGTCTCTCACCTCTATCCCCCAGTCGTAACACCTGGGACAAGTCAAACCATATTCAATTACGAGAGTGCAAGTGATTTAACTCCATGCATGCCTAGCCATGCTTATCTTAATCTCAGAGGAAGGATCATGAGGTGTTTGATGATAGCATTTCATGATATGAGTTAGATTAGTGATGCACTAGCTAGAGAGCTGTGACATCAGGTGGGAGTGTTGAATTTTGTGGTTGTCCCATCGCTCTAGCTTGTATAGTTGCTTGAATATTGTTGTTTACTTTCTTGGATGTATTTTGACTCCGCTTTGGGTGCTTATTAAGCCCCTAAAGCGTAGGGGAACTGTGTGGGTGACTCTCTAACTGAGTACCCATCCACTGTTCCCAGGTATGTGTAGTTACACCTTGTTTTCTTTACTTCTCAATAAACTGAGTACCCATCCACTGTTCCCGGTGCTGTGCTAGTGTCCTGTGGCCTAAATAAGTGCTGAATTGCTCACTTCCAACACTAACAGCATGAAAAAATCCTGGGGGTTATTGCTGTGGCCAGATACCCAACTGTCAAATGACAATGTCTCCCACTCTGCTGTCTTGGCTGTGGCACAAGCCCATGCGCTGCAAATATGCTCATAGGAGAGGAGGCGGGCATGGTTGCTACAATGTGTATTCAACATATAATAGCTCAATGAATAAATAAGACTTACCACTATGTTTATCAAAGGATGAAAACCCTCAAGCATGCAATGGAGACAGGGAAGGGGGTTGAAAAGGCACTTAAAAAGTTGCACAAGACTGATGAGCAGCTTCAAACAGTCCACGCTGGACTCGGGGAGCTTGTGAGCCAGACACTGTGGCAATACCAGAGTGGTTGAATTTACCTGGTGATTCTTCCATATTTACAGCAAGTGCTCCTAACAAACATTTAGTAGTCCCTCAGCAGATGGATTCCAGGCCACCTCATTCACCAGACTATTATAGCCTTAATTCTCATGACTGTCAGATATCCTGCAACACACCTCCCACCTTGCATCCACCTCCATACCATCCTTCTACCTACAAACCTTGGCATAGCAGTACTTCATATTGATACAGATTGTTTGGCGCCATTAGTGAGTCTATAAGCCGGATTATGGTACCTAGAGGCTAGTAGTGACAATTATTTAATAAGTAAGGCAAACCTTTCCTTTATATCGAGGACTCCGGGGGAACCTTGCCAAGTTTCGTCCGGATCGTTGTTGATGGGATCAGGGCATTGGCCGACGTGCCGAGTGGTAACAATCGACTGAGTACTGGGTTTGGAGCTCCAGGTGCACCTGCGACCCGTAGCACCCGACCCGCCATAAACCCGCAGGTGGTGAACTGCCGTGTCGGTCCCTAGACGCTACGAAGCTCCCACGCATATCTCCGACAGGTAGACATAGGATTTGTGGTTGTATTACGCACAAGGTATTTCTTAGGCGTAGTGGACCTCAATCATAGGCAGGCCGCAGAACACGCAACTCACGAAAATATTACCTGCCCTGGCTTAGAGGAAGTCAGGACTCAAACGGGGGTGTACCAGAGTGAAAAAGCGGAGAGGTTAGAAGGACAAAAGTAGGTGCGCTTGCCTACTTGGTTTGTAGAGGACAATCAATACAATAACCGGGGTCAAGATATTTTCCTTAGACGTGCTATTGGAATATTCAGAGAATGACTTGGCAAGCCAGCAACCAAGATGATGGTAAATCTAACATACCCCGTGTGAAATGTTGCCTTTATGGGGCAACTTTTGCAAGGTATGTGTGTGGCGGTGAATAGGTGTGCCAATAGGGGGCCGTGGTGTTCCAAGAGCAAGCTTTGTTGTTGCGGGATGTACCGATTCGGCTACGAATGAAGTAATGAATTTAAAAACGACTCATGTATTTCCGAAGATGGTTGGAGGGATGCAATATGCAAGAGCATGCTGGGGAGAAACGAATGGACAACGAGCAGCGGCCTGTCGATATTGGCAGGAGGTCGATGGCGGAGACAAATCAGGGCGTGGGACAGATTTGATTTGGCAAATCAGCTCTTGCACAAGTACTGATGGCAGAAAAGCCTTCCAAAGACGTTGACAAGGCTATTCTTGCTCTAAGTCTACAAAATATCGAGAACCTGTCTATCATTTCAGGCCCGATAACCGCAGCGGCTACTAGAACTCGCTCGCACCTCCTCATCACCATCTTCTGGCCTTCGTTTGCCAATGCGTCCGGCACCGGTAGCTGGCACGCTGTTCATAAACTACTGACACATGCCTACGTACAAGCGACTCGTGTTTCTCAGAAGCACAATAGGATCCTCATGATGGTGGACGTTGTTCTGCGAGGCGTACATGATCCCATGGAAGGAGTTCCAATAGACGATTGGGATGTGATCTTTTACTCAGGTAATTCTTCTGTATTTTTTTTTGTTAAAATAATACAAAAATAGCATATAGGAAATACCGAAAGGCCCTCCTTTCCTGCCACATCCCTACCTGTGTTACATCTTCCTGCTGATTTGGGAAGTTCAACCATACAGGCAGCTTCCTTTGATGCAATCAACCAATCTTCTAGCTATTCAGTGGTTGCGCTTGGGGGAACTTTTGATCACCTTCACGCAGGCCATAAGATTCTCCTCAGTATGGCGGCTTGGATAACCGAAGATAAGATTATTGTTGGAGTCACAGGTCGGGGACATTGTGCCCTTTGGCGAACTCAAACACTAAGACTATGCAGATGATGCCCTTCTCACGAAAAAGGCTCACAAAGACCTGCTAGAACCAATCTCCATAAGACGCGATGCTGTTCGAGATTTTCTCCGACTTTTCAAGCCTGGTCTTATCTATGATGTTGTACCGATCAACGACGTATACGGTCCTACCGCATGGGATCCTAACGTTCAAGCACTTGTTGTAAGCAAGGAGACGTTACCCGGCGCAGCTTCCAGTGCGTCGCCTTATATGCTACTATTTTATTCCATTACACCAACCAGGCTCATAGTTGCTTCCCTTCGTGCTGAGAAGTCCTTCCCACCGTTGGCTACGTTTGTAATTGATGTTATTTCAGCGGTTTCAGCGGACCTAGGCACCGACGACCCCGAGACGCTGAAAAATGCGAAAATGAGCAGCACCTACATCAGACAATGGATATACGAGCAGAACTCAAAACCCACTGCTACCGATGTTCCAAATATTGATATTTCTGGGGAGAAATAATGTACTGAACCGAGAAATGATACAATGCACGAACTCTCAGTATCGTATCATGGCTTGGGTTACAATTATGAAAAATAGAAAATCCTTGGTGTGTGGCAGAAACATCATGGGTTTAAAACAGCCACCAAGTCCCTTTGGGTTTAGAAACAATTAGAAAAAAAAACAACAGCAGTGAGTCATGCGGACCTAGTCTTGTAAGTCTCGGGTATCCGATGGTATCAGTAGTTGTTCTGGCTGACTCGGATATCAATGCCACCAGTAATTAATGCAGGACTAGGGAGTTTCAACCAAACCTTCGGTAGGTGCTGAGACGCGCCGTAATGCACGAAAAATCGGGATTCATGCAGGCAGTTTCTGAGAATCGAGATACAAGACTCTCATCGAAACTAGTACAGAGCCTCCGTGGCAGCATAGACCGCTCACGAGCTGTGGATAAGCCGTTCAAGTAAATGCTTGACAAGGCATAGAATAAAAACGCCTAGCAATGCCTTGAGAATTTGTGACACTGCAACTGGGCCAATGTGAGAAAGTATGAACAAATTTATAGCTAGAGCTCACCTGATTCAACCTGCAGTGAAGTCGGTCGTTTGGCATTGACAATGGCTTTGCACAAAACACGGGATTAACGGAGACGGAATCCAGGACTTGTTTACAGAAGCAGGCCATCGAGGCGCGTTTTTCTACTAATATCAAGCAGATGATGAGCACTACATTCCAACTTATTCTCGTAGACTTGGAGCCAGGAATGAGTTGGATTACCCCGACGTTGAGGGTGACGCGGGTTATCACTAATATTCTGTCATCTCTTGCGCACGTCTTAACCATTAGTAATTTAACATATTTTGGTCAAAGGATGGCGGCGGAGTAGGCAACAATTGAGCTCAAGGTTACCCGTCGGGGGGAAAGCTTTTATGAAGATATAATGGCGAGATAGCCAGATCATGAGCCTGAGAAATGGACCGAAGGGAGTAGCTCACTTGAGGTGCCTAGATTAAACCACTTGTTGCAATATGATTCTGAATGCGGCAACTTGCAGAAGGAATAAAAATCAGTCCGGATTATATATCTTACGGCCTTGCATGAGGAGTCGTGATGCCGTAAACTAGAAAAAAACAACTTGAAAATCAGTGTGGACGTAGAGACTATAATTTCCCACTGGTTTTGCATAATGTAATCCCCGATATGAAGTCACACCACATCTTCGGGTACTTTGGACCACAACGATGGTGCTAGAGGGCTTACCTCCGCTGGTGCAGGAGTTATCTGCGTAGTCTAGTCATCTAGAAGGGCATGATCTTGGCGGGCTCGATTCAAACTTAAATCGCTCTTGGTGTTTTTCTGGTGCCCATGTCCAGCAAACTTGGGCAAACAGAAGCGTGACAGAAGTAGGGTAGTACAATATGGGTAAAGGTCCTTTGCCGTCGTCGTGGTCGGTGGGCGCAAGATTGGAGTCCCAAGTAGTTTAAGGTTGATCCGAGGCAGCAGCCCGAGACACCGCATCCAGATTCCAAGATAATAGCACCTGACAAATGCTTCCCGACAAGCTTGAACTAGTAACCGTAAAACAATTCACCTTATGTAGGATGCCAGATCTGGTTTTGGACATCAGGAATCCGACTTTGGGTTGTCAGTACCCAAGGTTTAGTGGCAGAGAACCTTGAATACCAGTCACAAAATTTCTCTAGATACAAATGCTTGTGTGATGAAGAATTTTCGAAAAATTGCTGGTGCTTCAGCCTTACGTTTACAAATGCGGACTGACATCGAAAAAGCGTACTGTTTAGAGCGTCGCATCAGCTGCGTATTCCGTCCGCTTTATAGCAACAAGCGGTAAAATCAACGGTTCCTGAGTTGACCTCAGCGTGGTTGTGGCTTGCCTACTCAGTGTTGTGTTGTCAAGCAACAACCATGGGCTCGGCAGCTAACACCAAAACTTCAGAGCTGGATGAACTTCTAAAGGCAGTGGGGGACGATGTCATACGCGCGTACCGTGACAAGGCAGGTTCATTTGCACTTTGATGGTCAGATTGATCTAAGTCTATGTAACATCAAACGCAGTATTTTCCTGCTCGGATTGTGCAAGCGTGTCCAAGTGTCTACTCTATAGAGAATGCCTCCAAGTGGATTAAGTTCGAGAAATTTTGTTCGTTCGTCGCTCAGTTCCTGCAGGAGCAGTCGCCGTCTCCCAGTCCTTCCAACATCAATCTGCGTGGTCCCGATCCTGATCCTAGTCTAAATGAAAATCAGCGCGCCTTGACTCAGACAAAACGTGGACGCAGGTCATCCACCTCGACTTGCCAGACTCCTACAGCGGATAGGCCCACGAGTGACACGGGAGAAAGCGACAACGAGACTGGTGTTACGGTACCTCTGAAGAGAAGACGAACATCGAGTGTAACCAAGCAATCTGGAAAGCGGGCGGCTGGTATGATCCAAGTGACTCGCCAGAGTTGGGTGAGCAAGGTAGAAACGCTGACAGACGTTCCCGAGCACTGGCGGGTACCTGAGTCTGGCGACTCAGTTGCGTATATTCTAGATTTGACTGCGGATACGCGTGAATGGCTGGACTCTAAGGGAAAAACGATGACCATGTCTGCTGTTATCAAACAAAAGGTATATATATTCTGTGCCAATCGTTGGTGTATTTCACTATGGCTTTTATAGTGCACAGATGCTTGGGCCGGAGGCACCGGCGGTTCTCTTTCCAAGGCGACTACAGTCACGCTTCTTGGTGAAGGCGTAAAATGTCAAAAGATGTCACATGATTGTCGCGGGGTTTTCCTGTGTTCTAGGGCCGCAGTGGACCTTTGGAAGGATTATAAACGGGACAGCGATGAATCTGACGAAACCGAGTTTTCACTGCAAAGCGAGCGCAACCATCTTGTCGAACAGGAATCCTTGATTAGTCATTATGAAAGACCTGTCGCGTAAGTTGTTGGAACTGGTGTTGTATGTCTCATTAACTTTGTCTACTTAGGTTCTACAACAGTGTTGTGAAAGATAAATGTCAGTTTGACAATGGTCGATGTGCTGGACGCCCTGAAATCAAAAAAGATGATATCATGGTCTTGCATTACATATTTTCTGTACGTTCGTTTATTAATGGAATTTTTATCAGTTTCCGATCAATGGACACCATTCTTTCATTGGATGCTCCGCTGTGACTACGAGCAATACACCGTCTGGCCATATCTTTCGTCAGATTCCCAAAGACGTCGACGGGGAGGTCCTTCTGCAGTTATTTGGCACGGGACGCGTCAATTTCTCCGAAAAAGTTGTCTTTAATGGCCCTTGTATCTTTACTGTTCCTCCGCGCACGGGGCTCAAACAGAAGCACTGCAGTGAGTTGCCGCTTCCCGATCCTAACACTGCGAACTCATTCCGCCCCTCAAGCTCATGTCCACGTTCAAGATGGCAAGATTACTGAAGCCACGATGCAACAACGACATTGTCCAGCAAAACTTACGATATTCACACCCGTGGACCATTCAGTCCGTAAAGCCGTCATAATACCGGCATCTGGGGCCCCACATAATCACCCATTTTGCCCATGGGATAAACGTTCACGTCGTGCTAAAGCAGCGGCTCGAGCTGCGTGTATCTCGGAGCCTACGCCAGATAGCATTGATCGCGGTCAGGAATCACCTCTTCCCATCGTTTTCGTTTGCTGAGTAAAGTCCGTGTAGTGTCAGGTTCCTCGAGTAACGCCAATGAAGGTTCGAATCTCCTGGGTTTGGTGGATCGGTCCAATTCCTTGTTGTCTTCGGGTTCTTCTTTATCTGCGGCGTTGATGGCTCCCGGCTACCTCTTGGAAAAACATTACCCATGACGCGCTGAACATACTTTGATGCGCCTTTCCCTGGCCCCAGCGGCTGCCTCCGTCGAGTTTACTACTGAGGCGAGACCCTTCCATGCATTTCTACAGCTTTATCGTGTACATGGCTATGAACTTGCAGATGGTCCAACTTCTGACAAGAGTCATCCTGCTGCTACGGGGCTCCGGAGCAGACAGAAACACACAGGCTTTGGCTCTGGCGGAATCAGTAGTGCAGATCGGCTAGCAAGTACTGGTAATATAAATCATTTTGTCGTAGGTTTACGTGATTAGCGTGTAATTATCATGATTTACTATTATTTCACTTTGACTTGAGCATGAGGGAACGCGATCTGTCACGGTCAGGTCACGAATGACAAATTACTAAGGTGAGTGCGTAACCAACACGTGATGCAGGGTCGCGCCCGCTTCAAATTCAACCCGGCCAGCATGTCGCTGAATGCATTACTCACCCCAGTTTCACTTCCATTGTCACACTATCTTGGTTTGCCCCGTCTTCCCGCACATTTCAGTACTATCTTGCTTTCTTTTCTTACATTCCACTTCATCCAATGGACATCTCCTATTTTCTTCAAGTGGTGGTCTCCTGAACATTACGGGAAGGCATCAAAACGCGTGAAGCAAGGATGGTGAGCAAGTCAGAACTCAAGAGCCCTGGGAAGATGACTTATGCATCTGATTCTGATTTCCATCAAAGGGCTGTGAGGGCCTGTTCTATGGTTCACGCTGTAATTGTAGTTGTGCTGGCATACCGATGCGTGAGTCTTCCTGAGCTGGACAAGGACAAAGTGTGGGGAACACATCCGCTTGAGGGAGAAATGGAAGCATTTGCGTGCGGGTGAGCTAGGCAATCCCAATCCGTCTTGGAAACATTTACACCCTGTTTTCGTCGAACCCTCATAGCTAGTAAGTTGGTGTGGTTTCCCCAAGGCATATTTTTCCCTCTGACATAGGTGACGCTTGTAGCTTCTTGTGGGATGCAATGGAAGAGTCGTTTGTTCATTTCCAAGATCTTGGTTTTGCACTTCATGGTTGGTCTAGGACATTTGATGTGAGATCTCGTGATTGTGTTTATACTAAGGCATCTAGGCATTCTGTGTCTCATGGGACTCTGCCTCACATTTCGTCCATTATTCGCATACACGTCTGTTCGATTCTTGTTTATGGAAATGTGCGTCAGAGCCTGTTTCTTTTTTCACCTTGGCCCACTTAGTTTGGATAATCAGAAGCACACCGTTTTTAAACATTCACTGGTGAGTTACTCCTTGCCCCTATACTAGCTGCTGTGTAAATAGGCCTGGACTGGTGAAGGTTTTTGGACAAGACGGGACGCACAGGAACGACGCTGCAACTGGTGAATGGGGTAGCGTTAATGTCCGTGTTCTTTTTGGCACGCATATGCTATGGAACGGTGATGGTACATTACGTGAATTTATACCCCGTGTCTTTGCTGATCTCTGCTTTCGGTCTAGGCGTACACGTTTATGACTTCTCTCTACAAAGCACGAGCAGCTGTCCCCCCTGTCTTGTCGCTCATCTACGCGTTTGGTACCCTGTCTTTGCAAGTATTAAATGTTGTATGGTACGTCCGTGTGTTTCTATGGCATTTCTTTCTGTTACGTCTAGAATAGGATGTACAAGATGTTGGCGGCGTTACGGAAGCGATTTCCCACAACAGAGCAAAAGCCAAAAATACAGTGACGCCCGCCTCAGTCTTGAACTAAACGGCATGCGGTGTATTTACTTACAGGGCCCCGTAATCGGAACAGACACACTTCTACACAAATAGAACCACGTGTTACAAGTGTGGTTGGATTCGTACTCGTGTGCGCACCTGAAAAGAAGCACTTCTCCAGGTACTGGATCGCGAGGTCCCGTGGGGATGTATACTTCTTACGGCCTCCTCATTGATGAAGTGAGGTAGATGAAGATTGGATTGGTTCGAGCAAGAACGCCTCGATGGTGATGAACATGATGCTTGGAAATCATTGGGGGAATGCAGATCATCAGCTGGCATTCCGTCTCTCAGTAAAGACAAGGGTGATGGTATGGAAAGTACAATGAGCTTGAGCTTACGCTAGCTTATGATATCGGAATGGCGGTACCTGAGATGTAATTATTTATCGCGTGCATGTCCGTAGCTATAGTGTATAACTTAAGTATTTTAATCTGCGCTGGCAGGCACACTTTTACGGCCTAGACGAATAGGACAGATACATATAGCAAAAATTGTAGTTAGGTAGCGTTGGGACATGCTTCATCGCATACTTGCTTCTTGCGCTCATTGATTAAGTAGTCAAAAAGAACATAAATCCGGGTCATCCCTGTACATGTTCGGATGGAACCGCGTTAAAACAGAGGGAGCAATGAGATATGATACGACAGTGAGGCAGGAAGAAACGTGGAGAATGATGCGGAGGTCCAGCGTAGATAGAACGGTGAAAAATAAGGAGCGTGGTGCGACAAAACGAGGTCGAAAGGGACAGGAATAGGAAGGACAACACGCCGCTCAGATATCCACGTCCACACTTGATCCCTGCCGCCCGCCTTGCCGCCTCCACCTCCCCGTCCATCCCGGATAAGTACTACGCCGAGGCTCTGCGCGAAGCAGATGGTCCCACATCATCCACGTCAGGCACTCGCGATGCGATAAAACGATAACATAGGTGAGAGAGGGAGGGAAAGGCAGGGGGAGATACGAATAGCAGGGCTTGCGATGGATATACGATGCGTGGTGAAAATATGGTCGCGAATCGGAATGAAAAAAGAGATAAAAGACATCCCGGGGGGGCCGGTCACATAATAACGCATTTGCATCCCTGTGCTGGTGGTGCATAGGGATCTTCTCCTTTCCCCACTGGGCCCCATACCGATGGAACCTAGAAATGAGGCTGTGCATGAGCCACCACCGGACGTTATGAGGGGCGCGATATGGGGTAATCTCACAAGGTGATCTTTGGTTGTTTTACAGAAACGGATGAGACTGTTCGTGGCATGGGCTCGTTAGCGCGCGCAGGTAGCGCAGAATCAACGGGAGTTGCTCACCTCGCACTGGCTTCACTCACTCTGACGCGGGGTCTCGCTAGGTCGTCTCGAAGTCGCTGGTTGTGCTCCGTGAGCCGGCGGAGCTTGAGCTCGGACATGGATTGTTTGTGAGGACGGGAATTCATTTTGAGGAATAAGCCAAGCCTTGAAAAGATGCAGCAGGGCTTTCAAAGACTGCGCGGTGCAGACGAACAGTGTACATATTAGTAGGAGGGACGATAAGCCATGCAACCAGGGTACGTACCTTGCAAAAAGAGAACAAGGCGAGGATGGAGGGGAGTGGGACCTGATGGGATGGATGTGGTACGGTACGGTCCTTCTCACGACTCTCTCAGCGGAGTCTGTCCCTTTTCCCGGCTCCTTGGCGCGCCCCGCCCACTCAAGTACATAAACCACTGCCATCTTCTAGCTTTGTATACCCCTTCTCACCTCCTTCTCTCGTCCCATTCCTCCTTTCATTTCAAGCCATTTATTCGTAAATTAATCTGTGAAATATTACACCCTTTCGAAGTTCATTACGTTTTCTGTCGCCATTGCTGCTCAGTGCGCTAGGCTAGGCCGGGCCTTAGCTGTGCACCGCCTTTGAGTCCCCACGGATACCCGAAGGCTGAACACACGCTCGATACGGCGCACCCACCCAGCTCCGAGCAGCAAATATTAATATAAGGACTCACCATCAAACCTCCTATCACGGCTCACCGGCAGATTGACAGCACTTCTTCCGCACTGACCGAGCAGGCCTCTAAAGACCTTGCCCCATGCATGTGTGGATCACTGAAATTCACACATCATCTCTCGCAACAACGCTCTGTCACGCACCAATCATCCTGCCCTACCCTATCTACACTTGCGTTATCAAAGGCAGATATAGGCATGTTTCCCAAGCAAGGTTTCTGAGCAGCCTAGCTTCGAAAGTTAAACCGCCACCGTTCCCGATGCGTGCAATCCTCCCATCAAGTGTTCGTGATAATGATGGACCTGGAGCTGGATCTAATAGTGTTCCTGATCCACGTTGTTACTTATAAAAGGGACTAAACAGGGCTTCGTGTTTTGGTAATGAGTGATGCACGCGCTTGGAGAGCGGCGCGTGCGAAGCCACCCCTCACGGCAAATGAAAGCGATTATAATCTGGGGATGTTGTCAAGTGCTACTTAAGGCCGAACATACCTCGGCACGCAACGCTGGCTATCTAAAGTACGTGAAATCGAGGGAGCTATTCTGGATATACGAAGGCGAGAAGCGAAACTGAGAAACAATGACGATGGGTAAATGGGATCCGATGGTGGGATGAACGACAGGGGGACGTTGACAATGCTGATGAATGAGGAAAAGAAAATGCGGTGGATAAACAATGAAAGCAAAATATATAAGATGAATGAAGAACGAAAGCAGGGCGGCTCATTTATTTTTACTACGGTCAATCTTCTCCCTCCAAATCCTCATACGCACCAGGGTTGATCAAGCGCCGATCCTCCATCTTAACGGCCGAGGCATCGATCCACGAGTATCCCGCAGGCCGACACAATAGATACGCGACATTGCGATGCCAGCGGCCGAGGGAGAATGGGTTTGGGGGTGCCGGACCGGGGATTAGGGTTGCGTGTACCTTGTTGCGTACCTGCGCAGCGCAGCGGGCTCTGATCAACAAATAGCACAAGATGAGGCACAAACACAACACCGCACCTGTTCTATGGTCGTGATATTAAGGAGCAGCAGCTGAACACGCATGCACCCATCAAAAACGGTAAACAGACCGCGCAAAAACGACGTACGCGAACGTGGTACCCCATTAGCGCCAGCAGCGGCCATATAACCACAATGCCAAGTGAAAACACTACAGCGCTACCTGGCGCAGTGCTTAGCGCTGTCCGGAAGGAGATATGATTTCGTCGGGTGAGAATGAAGAGGTGTAGGGCTGCAGTCACGATCACGAGCGCCAATGTAAGGCTCTGCAGTAATTGCAATCTGCATTAGCAGTTGGGAATGGGGACATCAGGCACGTGATTTACCGCAGCGACGAGGAACGTGATAAACGAGGTGTAATTCCGGCGGCCGACGCAGTTGTTGACCCATTGGCAGTGGTGATCACAGCCGTCCACGCAGTTGTCGCATGACTTGCAGTGGCTTGAGCGCGGTGGACGGTATGTCTTGCAGGTGATGCAGTACTTGACGCGGACGCTGCGTGGGCGAAATGTAAGTGTCCTCGCACCATTGCGCCGGAAGAAAATACGCACACGCTGTCACCAATGCGGAGATCGCGGGGGAAAGGCTGCGGCGGACTGCCGTCGGATGGAGATTCTGCGGGGTATGGGGGGTCTTGATCAAGACCCCGTGGCAAAATTCCCGGGTCTCTTAAAGCCTGTGAAATATTAAGACACTGTGCACCAGTACGAAAGAATGGCAGGCCACGTACGGTCGCGAGCATGCTTGAAATCGTCACAAGACACATGTAAGCCCCAACAGCGGCAACGGCAGGACTCTCGTCCTTCCACCACCACACACACGTCGTCCCAAACCATGTACCCGCGATCCCCAGCAACAAGATAAAACTCGCAATAAACGGAACGGGAGAGTCGCCACCAGTAAGAAGGTGCCCGCGCAAGAAAAAAATATTTTGCGATGCATAGCCTTCGTAGTTCCGCTGCGGCTTCCCCGTCTGCGGCGAAATATACGGTACGAAAGCCTTCGTGCCCGGGGGGGGCATGGGAGAAAAGTTGGTGGGGCGGGGGGATCGCGGAAGGGAGGGGTGGTGCGATTGCGAAGGGGAAGGAAGGGGAGATTGGCGTGGGAGCGGCTGGCGGGGGAAATAGCCATCGTTCACGGTGGACGCCGTGCGGGGCTGCTGCATCTCCAGATCAGCGCGCGCGAATGTGGGTTGGAGTGGACTTGGGCGCGGGCTGGGGCGCGGACTTGTACGAGCGGGGGCGACGGAGAGGGAGTCGGCGCTTGTAGTGCTTGTGCCGCGCTTGAAGATCTTCTCGAGGCTGGTGCGCATTTTGCCTGCACTGGCGCTGAGACTTGTTGCAGAGGTCTCTGAAGCACCAGCGTCCGCTGCAGACTTGGGAGCAGCACCGATGGGAAGGAGGGGCTCGCGGCTGCGCTTGGGGCCGGCGGCAGCAACGCGGCGTGCAGCGATGGAGGAGCCATCTGATGCGGAGGTGATGGAGAGCTCGCGGTTGAGCGGGGAGACGTGTGCAGCGTCGAGGAAGCGGTTGTGTGCCGGAGATGATGGCGCAGGGAAGGGGGGATGCTGTGGGCGGGGCGCGGTGGCCTCGTTGGGGCGGGAAATGCGGAAGAAGGAGGCGTGGGGCTGGATCTGGGTGATGTGTGTCCCCGTGCCAGACTTTGGCGAAGACGGCGGAGGATATGCTGGAGGAAGGGTCGGTGAGGCGGGCGAGACGGGGACTGCGCTCTGGCTTGCAGACGCGTCTGCAGGAGACGAGGACATGGCAATATATAGACAGGAAGAAAAGGAATTGGGCAGCCAGATGGTCGACGCAGCGACCGTCGCTCTCGAGTTCAAGTCCAACGTTTGTCGGTCTGATTACGAAAGCACTCCGCGGACTCGCCGCACCACGTGACCCTTCACGCGACTCGGACTTTGTCACACCGTCACACCCCATCATTTAATAGAAACTCAATTCACCGTTGCATTCGCACAAAAATGGCGCGCGGCAGATCGTTTCACCACACCGTGCCCCAGTCCCTCGACGCCGTCCAGCCCACCTCCGTCTCGCCCTTCTCCTTCTTCGCCCCCAACAACGCCAAGCTCGTCCACCGCCACCACCACGACAAACAAATCCACTGGAACGCCCGCGCCCATCGCAAACAGCGCTATCGTGCTGCGTCCCCGCGCTATGGACGTATGCGGCACACCGCAAGCGTGTGGGGACGCATCGCCAGGATGCGCAAGCTGGAGTACTGGAATATATCGTGGTGGGTCGCCATGGTGCGTGCACGCGTTCTCCGACGTTCATCTCGCGTCTGCTGAATGCATGCTTCTCCTTCTGCGCCCGGTTCATATCACACATGTATGCATGTATGCGTGCGTGCGCCGCTGCAGTTCTTCACTGTCGGATCCGTCGTCTGGGTCGTGAACGGCTTCCAGGTCTTCCTCCCGTTCGTCACGTCCGACGCGGCGACGCCCGTTGCATCGGGCTGGACGGGCTTCGTCGGCGCGACCATCTTCAGCTTTGGCTCCGTCCTCCTCATGATCGAGGCCTGGAATAGAGACGACGCCGCATGCTTCGGTCACGCAATCGAGGAGACATTGCACCCCAACCATCCACACAACAAGCCGGGCGACGAAAGCGCATTGATCCGCAACGACAAAGCCAACGTCACCGACTCGGACTCTGCAAACGCAAACGAGAACGCGAACGGCAATGGCACTGCAAACGGCAGCGCCACCGAGGGCACCTACTGCCCCGCAATCCAGCGCAACACCACCTGGATCTGGTTCTCCACCTCCTCCAAGTTCTGGCACGAAATCGGCTTCATCGCCTCCTTCTGTCAGTTCTGCGGTGCAACCATATTCTGGATCAGTGGTTTCTCCGGCCTGAACCAGATACTGACCGTGCTAGAGCGACACACTGCGGCCTTGGACGGTGCGTTCTGGGTGCCGCAAGTTGTGGGCGGGTCTGGGTTCATCATTAGCTCGTGCGTCGGGGCTTTACTGTGTTTTTCGTCTGGATCACGCGACTCAGACAATATTGCGTGCATAGAGCGCTGTATATGCTTGAAACGCAGACGAAATGGTACAAACCTGCGTGGAAGAGCCTAGGCTGGCATATTGGCAGTAAGCATCCTGCATCCCCTCCCCGAACTGCTTTACCTACTCTCCTCACTCGTAGCCTGGAACTTCATCGGCGCAATCGGCTTCACACTCAGTGGCGCATTCGGATTCTCGACTGCCAGCGGGCCAAGATATGAGAGCGCTCTCTCGACGTTCTGGGGCAGTAAGTATCCATCTTATCCGTCGTATTGTGATGTATTGCATATTTTTCTCGGGTTCCCTTGCGTACAAATCAACGTCTACCGTTACTGACGGCACGCTCTTTCCCTCTCTTATAGGTTGGGCATTCCTCGTCGCAAGTGTATTACAGTGGTACGAGGCGGTTAATCCCGGCCACGACTCCACGAAAACGCAATGATTTCTCCCCCGTCGTCGGCCCTCCGAATTCGGGCCCAGGCACCGAGAACGGTGGACGACAACTGTACCCAATTAGAAGCTCCAACGGGGACCCTGGCCGGAAAATAATACGAGCCTTGAGCTCCTGCGATGGATATATGGAACCATTCATATCTATATCTATATATCTACATCAATATTATAATCGAGAAGAAGTGTTGGGCTATGTCATGCCGCATCGTTATTGTAGCCATAGTACTTATAATGATTTGATGGATAGAAAGGAGTAGTGAAAGCTATTTGTACATCTGAACTTGGAGTGCACTGTTCCGTACCTCCCTGGCATCCATCCAGTGGTTGGTTCCTACTAAACGGGAAATAATCACAGAGTCAGATGCCTGGGGTCGTCGAATATCTATTCGTTAATACATTCATGTTTAAGCCCTTACAAAGCTAATGCTACAGCGGATGGAAGCCTACACGTTGGCCCTCATGTCCTTGTCAAGATTCATCCATAATCTCGTCATCATGATCTCGCAGGGGACTTCCGACGGCTAGCCAACTCTCCTCAGTATTCTCATTATTCTCTGACTTGTTCAGGAAATCGTTCTCGATCCAATCGTAACAGCCGCTGCCTGCGGACCAGAAAGGTTTCATCCTACGCACCGCTTGCAGTGATTTGGGCGACATTCGTGGATGTTCAGCAAGAAAGTCGCCTGGGGCCAGAAGGAATGCATAGTCTCCCTTTTGCGACACTTCGATGATCTTGTATACCGTAGAAGAACAACCATAGGCAAAAATACTATAACGTGGGTGATTGCTTCTCGGGTACTTGTTACGGCCTGATTGGACCATATACACTTCCGAAGGCGATATATCCCTCTTCTCCTCTTTTACAGAGGATCTCACATTCTTCCTCGAGGATCCAGAGGGTGTATTAGTCGTCCTTTTTTTCTTCGCATTCTTGGGCTGCTCCCGAACTTTGACTGGCGTTTTTACCTCAGTGGAAATCTTGGCACGCACACCTAGTTCCATGATGAGTGTTATGTAAGGCCGCGTGGATGCTCGCTGATTGGTTCCGGATTGAGGGGGGAAGAAGGCGATTTTACTCTCTTCGATCTCGTATCCCGGTATTGTTCCTGCTTGCGCCCGTCTGTTCACCTGAATCATTATGGCCGACATCACCTCCTCGCATAGCTTTTCATCTCAGAGAAGAATTGGAAGCATGAGATAGACCACTTTTTGCTCGTTATGGCAGACTGGCGCAAACCCGCGCACGAATGCAGCAAACATTGCCGCCGTGCTCGTACTCGTGTCGTCATCCATTTTTACAAAGTGTGTAAAGCGTATGCGCGCATTTTTGAAGGCATCCTTAAGCTTCACACCATCACGAACATTGTCTGGGACAGAGTTGAGGATTTCATTGGCGTATGCCTCACTGAAAAGTTCCTTGATGAAGGTAGTAGCACTACAACCTTTGCTGTACAGTGGTGGTTTCCCTTCGAAGGGTGAAGGATGATCCACTTCGACGGCACGGTCATACACTGACATAATAAGTGCACGAGCCACAAGTTCTCCTCGCCGGCCACGTTCTAAGAGACCACTCTGGATGTTCTCCTTGAGGATATCCATGAGCGGAAAGGGCGCACGCTGTCGGAAACTGTGCGAATGTTGAGCAGCTGCCTCGCTGACTATGGGTTCTGATGGATATCCAGAGCGAAAGTAGGCCCGGTTCTTTGGGATAGAATATACAATTCGCATATGGCTTGCAACAAGCTCTGCCTCACGATGGAATGTCTGCTGCGGAGGTTTGTAGTCAAGCATAAGTCTCACATCGACCACTGCCAGCCGTGCAGCGGGTGTTAACGCAGTATGAGAGCTATCGATATTGTGTGCGCATATCAGTTTGGCACGCACTAATTTGATAAGATCTTCAAGCATTTCCCCCCTGCGATGATGCCCTGCACCTTTGATTAATGTCCAGAAGCTAGTTGAATCGGTTTGCCATGAGTATGTAACCCCGGTGAGAGATGTAGAAGTCGTACAGTGGCCGTCCAAATTTGGACATAAACTCAACAGAACACACATGATCCAGCTTATGACAATAGGGTTGAACCGGGGATTCCGGTGCACAATCGAATGGAACCTCTGTGATGGGGGCCTGCAATGTATCAATGTTATCTCGCATGCGTGCAGACCTGGCCATGGAAGAACTGGGTGCAAATACGTCTATCGACGTGTTTGTAGAGAGGAATATAAAGAAAATGGACCGTCCTAAAAAATAATTGAAACAAGAGCAAAGGATGTCGTAGAGATATTTGTCGTCAGGATTTGTTGTCAGAGATTTGGTGTCGGCAGCGAGCACATGAGCCTCGTCGAAATAGATGACCAGTTTGACAGGCTCGGGACTTTGCCCTTTTGATTTTTGGACTTCTTCGTGCGCTATGTATCTGTCTATCGTCGTAAGCAGATCATCGAGTTTTCGCGTGGCCATGTAGGATGCTGCCCGTACACAGACAGGATCCAGCTCGTGACTTAAGATTCCGGCATGCTGATTTTGATATTCCTTTACAGTCTCCTCGAAATTCTGTGCATATATTGCTGAGTCTAGCTCATGAAGCCTGCAACAATACGTACCTGCCAATTTTTATTGGCCCCCTCGATGACAGTCCTATACAATGTACTGCGTGCACCACCTTGCAGATGCACATTCCAAGACGTCGCCAGGGCCTCATAGGATGCGGCAGTGTCCTTCTGTGTGTAGAGAGCAACGAGTTCTCTCAGGACCTCTTCAAATAAGTGTCGCAGGAAAACGAGGTAGTAGGCCTTTACATTGTCGACATTGTCTGATGGTGTATGCTTAACAAGGTGAACACGAACATTTGAGTCGGGGAAGGGATATGATAGGTCTAAAAACACATCAATGGCCGAAAGATGAACATCGGATTATATTTCCTACCCCGGCTGTCAGATTCATCCCCAAGGTTGAAAGGAACAGTGAAGACCAAGTTGGATTGTTCATGCACCATGCGTGATTTACCTGTGCCGGAGCTTTGCACAATTGAAACCGAATTAGAGTACGGCGCAGTGCGTATCATGTTGTTGATATTGTTATGAAGGAGCATGTGCATAGACCCTCTGAAGCTCCCCTGTCACGCAGATGCGATCACTGCCAAGATCCAATTGAGAGACAGCAACAACTCAATGGACAGTGAATGTACCTTTCACTGTGAAGTCGATTCAATGAGTCGTACATCATTCGAATGGCTCGTAGTACTTACTCTGAAACTCCGGGTCCAAACGCGCAGCACGTCGAGTTGGCAGTGTCTTTTTCGGAGAAGAGTCAGTGGCAATCACTTTTGCTGTGAGTGGTCATTATTGAGTAAGTCGCTGCTGCAATCAGAAACACACGCACATTGCAAGATTTCTGGAAAACAACATTATAAAAGGGTTCACCGTTTGGAGGAAAAGGAAAACTCACCAAGCCTCCGGATCCTCGCAAAACTTTTCTCGTC
>MU134308.1:572510-583849 GCA_015039355.1 Ramaria rubella
TCCGGGTCCAAAACGCGCAGCACGTCGAGTTGGCAGTGTCTTTTTCGGAGAAGAGTCAGTGGCAACCACTTTTGCTGTGAGTGGTGCAATGTGGTGGTGTTTTCTGATTGCAGCAGCGACTTACTCAATAATGAAGATTTCTGGAAAACAACATTATAAAAGGGTTCACCGTTTGGAGGAAAAGGAAAACTCACCAAGCCTCCGGATCCTCGCAAAACTTTTCTCGTCCCATGCCTCCTGCAACTCCTGGACAATGCGCCGATCGCTGTCGAGAAGCCTTTGACACTCGTCAGGCTTAGTGTACGTTTTATCCAATAGACCATCAGAAGAGGCGACAATCTGGACGAGTAAAATGGGGAGTTTTAGTGGGAAATAAGCAAGATTGGCTTGAGCGAGATTCAGAATCATTTGATCCATCTCTTGATGCTGCGTATCTGTCAGTGACAGATCGACCATCTTGAGGCCGGCTATCTTGAGTGGAGGACTGTTACTGAGAGGATTCGAGCTGTGGGCTCGTTTGCGAGGGTCAGAGGGGCTGTTTTCCATGTTGCAAGGATGTGGGGCAAACAGAGCATAAGCAGAGATTCGCGCCGTATGGCCGGCGCGAGGCGCCAGGAGACCTCCCTCTGTCCATAGGCTACGTATTCTTGCGCACTAAGTCCAGTGGTTGCTGAGGTTTATTCTGATTCAGGCCTTTATCATAAATACCGGGGCGCCGGGAATACGACCATGTACATATGTCCATGGATAGATCACCATGGACATGGCATCAGGCACCCACACTGGAGCCACCGACACCCATACCCACAACACCACACCACCTACCCACAGCACCACGTGACACACACCCACACTGGTACACGGTCCCACACGACGACACCGTCGACTCTCGAGTTGGCATTGACACGTTCGCCACACAGCTAGCCCGTACACTACTTATCAGCACAGAACGGATCTCGAGCATGCGGCTGAAGGGAGTACATTTTAGTCTAACTCCCAGTGTTCAGATCACTGTCCACTTATGTTGTGTCTTGGAAAGGTTGCATTGTTGTTCACAGGTTTCTTTCTCTCATTTATGTGGTGAACTCTACTAAATCATTGTACTATACATCTTTGTACTATACTATGGCTTTGGATAAAGTTCTATCTGGGGACGCCTGTGGCCCTGTGTCGCTGTTTCCTTATCTTTGCTTATGAGATGACGGGTATCCACACGTACCCACATCTACAACATCACGTGACATGTCCAGGTACCCAGGTACCTGTATGCCCAGTCTCATACCGCTTGCTCCCTGTACTGCTTGCTCACCAACAGGGAGGTGGGGAGCATTAGAAGCATTCTAGAGGCATAAATAATGAGATTAGAGGAAGGCAGTAGAGCAACGACGAACACTGCTTACACAGCTAACACGTCACACATCTGCAACCACCCACAAGATGTGTTTGTCATGACACATTCATTTGAATACATCATGGGCCATTGTGGACGTAGTCTAGACCTCATGTCCATGGCTATATGTCCATGGACATTTTCCCAATGCATGGGTATTTCTCACCTTTATTCCTAACTCAGTGCATTTACAATCGCTTATAACTGTACATACACAATGATTGTAACATTAGATCATGTACGCAGTCTTTGAGAACATGCCACCAATGCTACACCTACATCAGCTTGTAAAATTTTAGTTTCTCTTGTTGGATTGAGTGAAACCTAAACATGCAAGGAACATGTACTTGCACCTGATTATCAGCACTTACCAATCCAATGAGACACACATCTCACTTGTGTGGTCTTAGTCTAAGTAGGACACCCTTCGCAATATCTCTATCCTGCAGAAATTTCCACAGAAAAGAGATATTGCTAGGGTGTCCTACTAAGTGGGTGTGTGTCTAAAGAATTGGTAAGTGCCGATAACCAAGTCTGGGTCAACCACCAGGGTCCACACATCAGTGTGTCAACCACAACAACATCCAGCCAGGCATGCTCGTTGTCATTGACAACAAGCATGAAATATACTTTGTAAATAAATATTTAAATATCAAATAACTAGTGCTGGGTAGCCTTTGATGAGGAGAGTATGGCTGTGCCATCCACTAAGCTGTTATGGACTGGTTTGGATGGAAATCAGATTTGGTTGGAACTCTCCTTGACTGGAATTGGGTGTCATGAGATTCGGAAATACGTGGAATATCGGAAGACTTGGAAATTGGAGATCCAAAGCTGATCTACACAGGCGTCAGCTTCAACTTATGTGTTGCACCCTCTTGGATTTCTAGTGCCCTGGTATTTCAGATTTCTGACCAGATGGAATTATCAGAATACTGATGGTTGTTAGAACCCATATCCATTCTCCGATTTTCCGACAATCTCCAACAATCTCCTTTTCTGATGAGCCTTTTTCCGATTTTCTCTGAAATCTCCATCTAAACATCCTTAGTCAGAGATCTATCTCCCGATCTTATATCCATATGTCCTATCTCCAACTTTGTATTCATTTCTGTATTCACCCTGTCTCGGAATTCCATATCTCATATCATTACCTGTTATGTCTCTGATTCGGCATCCTTAGTTATTCCTTAAATATGCTTGTTGTTAGTGTTGTCGCGGTCCGGCTTTAAGCCAGCTCTTAAGCCGCAGCCAGACCAAAGCTTCAGCTCAGCTAGCTGAGCCAAAGCAATGGCTTTCTAACGGCTTGGGCTTTAGCTTGAGCTTTGGGCTCGATTTGAAGCCAGTCCGAGCTGGGCTGTGGTCATGGGTGGTGCCACAACCACACTGGAAGTCGATACTTCCGGTGCGGTTGTGTCACTGTCAAGTACAGCAATGACGGCCCCATCGTTGGGGCATACCACTGCCCCAATGATGATAATGGTGCCACAACCGCACCGAAAGTCGATTCTTCCGGTGTGGTTGTGTCGCCACCGTTGTGACAGCACCCATGGGTGCTGTCACTGTTGACAGCAGCACAGCCCCATCATTGGGGCAGTGGTACTGCCCCAACGGCGGTAGTGGTGCAACCACACTGGAAGTATTGACTTCTGGTGTGGTTGTGTTGCCGCTGCTGTGGCTGGCGCTGCCACAGCAATGCCATGGCGGCCAAGCTGCATCTGCAGCTTCAGCTAGCTGCGGCTCATGCCAGCTAGCCAGCTAAGAGCTGTTGGCTGGCTAGCTGGTCTGAGCCACAGCTAGCTGAAGCTTCGGCTGCAGCTCAGGATTTTGACCCTGGCTTTTTGAGCCATAGCCGCGGCTTGGCTAGTCTGTAAGGGGAACCCCTGAGAGATCCCTATGACTCCACATTCCTTTATTTTTCCATCAGTTTATCTATTCTTCCTCATTTCCCCTCCTCTGCTCCCTATCTTTCTTATTCTCTTCTCAGCGCTTGGGGCCGTTTAAGCGCCCATTAGTCAGCATGATCACATACGCAAGAGCGTGTGCTCTTGCGTACATAATCATACTGCTGGTTATTTTGGAGTTATTCCCTCATTAGGCAGTTACTTTGGCAGTGGGAGCCCTAGGCTTTTCTCTTTGGATTCCCACCTGCCAGGTATGTATCTATGTATGTAGCTTCGTGTACACTTATATACCTTTGGATTCCCACCTGCCAGGCTATAGTGTGATATTCCACTAGTCTCAGAGGTTGCCCTTATATGGCCATTAAGCCAGCTAGCTGAGCTGCGGCAACACTACTTGTTGTACATCTCTTTCTCTAGTTTGAATATTGATTGTTCATTATCATTGGTCATATTGCCTATCACATATATTGACTTATACAATGAGTCTTGCATATTGATTATATTCCAATCATCTTCATTCTGACATCCCAAAACCCTTATCTCCGGTCTAAACTCCGATTTTTCCAAAAGGCTAATCCTTACCTTTAATCCTCTTCAAACACTATTCCACTCTTCTCCGATTTTCTTTGACGTTTTCCGAAAATACTAGTTAAGTCTTGACTAGCTGTCTTGTCATTGATCCTTCCATAGATCTCCAACTATTCTGACATTCTCTGAATTCCGACTTGTCAAGAAATCTGAAATACCAGGGCATGAGAATCCAAGAGGGTGCAACCCATAAGTTGAAGCCAAGCCTGTCCAATCATGATTTTCTGATTTTCCAATATTTCTGACGTTTTCCACAACTCTGGTGAAAAGCAATATGGTCTTTAACAATGGTCAGGTCTGTATAGAGGATGATCAGTAACAAATGGTAAGTTGAGACTTATTGGATGAGTGGAAGAATTCAGATAGTTCAGAGTTCAGAATAACCAATGCGGAAAGGGATGAGGATGATGAGAAATGAATATCAAGTGAGTTTTGGCTTTATGGAAAAGCAAGTATAATCAAGGAGTGGATATTTCAGAGAATCGGAAGAATGTTGGAATTGGAATATTCGGGATATCGATATAATTATCAATTGTATAAGGACATATAGGCTTGAACAATATACAAAGTAAGATATGAAAATATATAGACTTTAATACAGATCAAAGAACCAGTATAGGTTTGTAAGTTGATATACAAGCTAAGGAAAAAGCTTGAGTAAGGGAAAGCATATTTAAAGGAATATGCGGGATTCTGGAATCAGAAACAAAGGAGATAAGAGTGTGTGATATGGAGTTCTGGAATTGGAGCGAATATGGAAATTGAGATAGAATGTATGGGGATAAGATCGAGATGGATTATGACTAAGAATGATGAAATGGGGGTATATCAGGAATAAGCAGAAAAGGGCTTATTGGAAAAGCGGAAACGTCAGAATAACAGGAGCCAGATCTGGGATCTAACAGTATCTCCCTTTTACAGCCGAGCCCTTGAGGCCGATTGCACCATTGAATGTTGTGGGAAGTTTGGGCATCGGTTATCTGTAAAGGCTGAGATCTCTGATTGGACATAAATAGGGAAAGCGGTCTGAGGAAGCACAAAACACTTTTTAACTTTGAACCACCACCATGTTAAGGGCATGATTCGATGTAGGGGTCAGATTTGATCGGGACTCTCCTTGACTGAGATCGGTAGTTGCAATATTCGGAAATACGCAGAATATTGGATGACTCGGAAGTTGGAGACCTGAAGACTGATCTATACGGGTGTTGGCTTCAACTTATGGGTTGCACCCTCTTGGATTTCTAGTGCCCTGGTATTTTGGATTGAAGACCGGAAAGTGTTATCAGGGTTCCGATTGGTCGGGTCTATTTGGAAGGTCAGTGCCAATGATACGTTGAGACTTATCGGAGGTGAGCAGGGGTTTCAGGTATTCGGGAATGGAATAGTCAATGCAGGATGGGATAGGGGTAACGATAAATCAATATTGAGTAAGGGTTAGCTTTACTGGAAAGTGAGTGTAATCAAGAAGGGTTTTGGAATGTTGGATGAGGTAGGGTTGGAATAATTGGAATAATTGGAATAATTGGAATAATTGGGAGAATCGGGATAATTGGATAATTGGAATAAATGGAATACCGCACAAGGTTTGAAGGCTTTATTGCAGGTAGAAGTTTGGAGCGATGAAGTGTAATGAAGGTTTAATGATATAGGATGGGCAGAATATATCAGGCATACAGGGTATTGCAAGTTATATTGGAATAACAAGGTGAGATAACAAGATATGTGAAGGATATGTGAGATATGAGAAAGAGGTATAAGATACATGATATAAGGTATAAGATATACGATATACAAGCTAAAGAAGCTTGATCAAGAGAAAACATATTTAAGAACATATGGGATTCCATAATCAGAAATGGAAGATAAGGGTGTGTGATACAGAGTTCCGAAGTCGGAGTGAATATGGAAATCAAGATAAGATGTACGGGGATAATATCGAAATAGAATCGTGACTAATAATAAATGGGGACATGTCGGAAATAAGCAGAAAAGGGCTTATTGGAATATGTAAAACATTGGAATAACATGAGTTGGATCTGGGATCTAACACACCACCACCACCTAAAACTAAAATGGCATCACATTCACTGTCCCTCTTGCCCCCTCCACTCGTCATTGAGATCAGTTCCAATGAGGAAATCATCACAGAAATGGAGGAGATGGATCAGAAGAAAAAAGAGTTGGAGAAGAGGTTGTGGAAAAGGCAAAGGTGAAGCAGGAAAAGTGGGAAAGAGAGGCAGTGGAAAAGTGGGAAAGAGATTGGAAGCAGAAAGAGGAAAGTGATTGGAAAAGGAAGGAGAAAGAGGATGAACATCAGCAAAAACAAGAAGAGGCGGACCAGAAAAAGCGGAAGGGAGACATGGACTGTCTGGGAGGAGGCGTGGTTGAAGAAAACATCGGTAAGTCGGATTTCTATTGGGATTTTCTTGATAATGATGCTGACAGAAAATCAGATTAGCTGGAGAAAGGCGACTGGGATTAGAAAACCAAGAGGCACCAGGAGCCCTCTTTGGAAAACGTTGGTGGGTGTAAGCGGTGTCTCAAGGATGTGTGGTCAGACGTTGATGACTTCAACAAATGCTGTGTCCTTTGTTGGACTTGGGGGCTTCTCTGCGTCAATGAGGAACAAAAGCAGGAAGTTGTGAAAATGGGCCTGCATTTTAATGTGGGCTCGATTGGAAGAAGTGCATGAAGCCAGGTGACCCAAATTTCACGATGGGAATGGCAGGAAAATCATTGTTGCCAGTGCAGAATCAGGTGTGTCTAGAAAACACAGAGGCCGGGCCAGGGCCAGCCACCAAAAAACAGTGGTTGGAAAGGATCGTCAGGAACCTCACAGAATCATCAGGGAAGGAGCTCGAGCGGGATGTCAGGATGTCGTTGGGGGAAAGGAAAGGGAAAGGAGCAGGCATCGGAGAATGACTGGGCAGAGGGATTGTCAAAGGATTCGGGGCTTGTGGAGGATATCTGCAGGCTTTGCAAGACAATCCATAACCTTGCCAAATGGTTGAGGTACAACATGGAAGGAATGGCGACTCTCAATGACTTGTTGAAGATGTTGCACAAAATCTCAGAAATCAAATTCAAGTTCCAGAAAAAATGGTTGGAAATGTACAATGGGACATCAGCACTGCAACTGGAAATGGAGTTGGAGGCCGAATTGGAAGATGTGGCAAAGGAAAAGGCCACAGAGGTTGAATCGGAGAAGGAGTTGGGGGAGGGGAAGGAAAAGGAGATGGAAGGTGATAGAATGGACATGGAGGTCATTCTGGAGGTGATGGAGAATGGGGTTCCAGAAAAGGCAGAAAATGCCAAGGAACTGGAGGCTGAGGATAGAAGAAGGGCAGAGAATCTGGAAGATGCAGATTTGGGGAAGAAGGGTGAGGAGGAAACAGAGAAGACAGAAGGGCCTGAACTGGAGGCTGAAGTGCATGAGGATGAGACCATGCAGTAAATAGGAAATCAGAGGAAAATTGAAAGGCAAAAAGTAATATAGAATAGTTGGAAGATTGGGGAATCAAAAAGTAATATAGTTAGTGTAAGAAATGAAATGGTTTTTAAAAATCAGAAAAATCAGAGTGATTGGAAAATGGAAGAAATGGAAGAAAACAAGTGAAGATGTTTAAATAAGTTTAAGCAAGAATTTCAGAAATTGGAATAAGTTGGAATTGGAGTGATTTCAGATAACAGGACTTGGAATTGGGATTAAACCTGGTACAAAGGTTGCAAGGATGGTTTGGAAGAATTGGAAATATTGGAAGGTGTGAAGGTCATAGATGTCGGAAGGGTTTGGGATTTGGGAAGTAAATAGGAATGTCATAGCAACAGAATCAAATAGAAGGGAAGGATTGAAGTGTTGTCAGAAAATGTGTTGGTGAGAAACAAGGGGTGACTGAGAAGGTGGAAGGAATTCAGTTGGAAGAGTCAGAGTAAGGGTGGGTAGTTAGAAAAGACATGTTGTTGACATAGTGGCTACTCCACCTTCAAGGTAGACATCCCATTGTCTACCTTAATGTCAGGAAGGAGAATACAAGGAGCTGGAGTATCTGAGAGTTGAAAGATTCCTTGATGGAAGCTTGTTGGAATTTCAGGAAATGTGAGTGAGATTTCATGGAAAGTTCTCAATAAGTGGTCTTGATGTTGTCTAGTTGAAAAATGCTGTAATCACAGATTACTGGAGAATTCAGAGGAAGTCAGAATGTTAGAAAATGTTGAGCAAGGGACAAAGGATAAAATAAATCAGGGATTTTGGAATGTTCAGAATAAAGGATTTTTTGGAAAATAAGGTGAATTGAAGGTTTGAAAGCTTGAGAATGGAGTTAGGAATGAAAGATGTCATTCCAGTGGTATTGTCATTTCAGATGAGACAGCATTGTTGCAGAAATCCGAAATGGTCAACAAAGCAGGGTCGTGGAGTGTGAGTTCTTTCCACCTTAGTATTATTCTTTTTCTGTTCTGATTGTTGTATTTTTAGTATATAGAGTCACCCCGCGTCTGGCTTATCACTAACTATAAGCCGAACAGTGGGAAGAAAGGGACTAAAGGGGTCAAAGGGTTCACTCCCATAAATTTAGATGCAAATCCTAATGTAGACACCCCTGCTGGCCATCCCCCCCTTCCCAACACACTTCCAGCAGTCACAAACAACAACTTCGAGGTGAACACACATGAACAAGCAGCTTACAATGAAATCTTAGCCTATCTCACATCATGCAAGGACTGCCCACACACAGGATCATACTGTGCTAGGAAGGAAAATGGCACACATGTGCGCATCCCAAATCCCATGGTCAAAGAATGGGCTAAGTTCTTGGTAAGTTTTTTTCGTCTTCTAGTGGATTTTCTTTGGTACTCATGATAATTACAGGCATCAGGTGTAATAGGCATCACCTGTGAAGTCCCTCCAAAGGTGGCGAAGTGGGACATCTACAAGGCGACTGCACATGCCAGCTGGCAGCAACTAGTGATCGGCACGGGTAGCCCCTGGGGTACAAAAACACCAACCCATACCCAACCCGCGGTGCAACCCTTACCCGTGACGTGGGTACAGGTTTCTCTGGTTACGCATGGGTACGCTGTGGGTACAGGCTGGAAAACTCCGCCAGCCCTCCACCACCTCCACATCTCTCCACCCCCACCTCCACCAGCCCTCTCCACACCCACCTCCACACCCGCCAGGTTGCGTGGCCGAACAGCCAGAGATTGACTTACCATTTCGATGCACGGACAGCATGCTCTCCACCCCACTCCACCCCACCTCCACCTTCACCTTCACTCCCACCACGTCACGTTGTCAGTTTACTTTCAGAAATGGATCCAAAAGACAGTGGGTAGCGGTGTCATCATTGCACGGCTACTTACACTGGTGTTCAGCTCAGTGCGCTTTGCTATCAGCAGCAACAAAGGTAGAACAAAGACGAAGATGAGGACGTAGCAGTGACAAAGATGATGACGAAATACACTGACATAAGCAAAGACGAGATACAACAGCAAATGTCACGTGATTGACAAAGCTGGCCTTGACGTAGACATAGTAGAAGTAGTAGAAGTAGAAGACCTAGACTTGAGACTTAGACAAGTGAATCCAACTGAAAGAGGTGAATTGGGGTACACTAAGGCAAAACAGGCCTTATATACATGAGCAGAACAACAAACGATGCGAGTATGCCATACAACGATGTCGTCGACAGCAGACAGGAGAAATGACTAACGGCGAGAGGCAGAAAACCAAAATAGGAAGATGGTTTGTAAGGAAATGGAAAAATGAGTCAGGTGGTCGAAGAAATGAATAGAAATGTGGCAGCGAATTTGAAATAGAAGCCAGAAATAGAATAGAAGTGAGTCACAGACAATAGACCATGTGGAACAATTGGAAATAGAAGTACAACAAAGAAGCGAGTGAGTCAGGTGATGAAAATGAGTCATAGCCATCCAATAGGATTCCAGTTGCTTGTCAAATATCTCCGAAGATAAGTAAGTGAGTCATGTGACTTGATGACGACTCAGAAAAATGTGAACCAATCACGACACTTGGATACAAATTTCCTCCAGAGAGGGAACGAAGACGAGCCCTGCTTGACGAAGTCCTTAGGCACATAACCGTAGCAAATCTCTGTTCCTGGACCAAACTCTTTGATATACCAGTAATTCCTGAGGACGATACAATGCCAACCATTCACTGGTTCAAAGTTTGGGTCAAAACCGATGACGTAGAAGGGAGCATGGAAGACAGGATCAAATACCCAAACGCAATCGTGAACGCAATAAGGAGGATAGGAGGGGAATATTCGGTATGGGCCTTCAGGAGATTCAACATATAGAGGATAGTACCGACGATGTGCGACTTGTGGAGGAGGACTGGACAAATGAACATCAAGGGGAGAACGTCGACTAGGAAGTTCAACACATGGTCCAACGTGTATGTCTGGCTTGGCAGTCATCTGAAATGAATCATGGGACGTGGTGGCAGCAATGCTGGATGGCATATCGAAAATAGAATTGATGAAAAATAGAATGAGTGTGGAGATGATATGTCTGGCAGACTGGAGGTAGCACAGCAGATGATGGTCTGGCGAAAGCTGATGATGATAGGCACATGTGCAGGGAGCATCTTTTGTAGTGTAGTAGGCGCTGTCGAGTATCATGCTTGTCAGCATGAGTGCCGGCCAGAGGACGGTGCACGACCACACACCCATAGCGACATGCAACCACATGCTGCGGTGACAGGGATAGTGGAAAGGATTGAGGGTGGCAATCGCGTCAGTGAAAAACCAAGCAATACCCCAGATTGGCACTGGGTCAGACACATCTGACCCACAAAAAACCCAGGGTGACCCAAACACGGAACCCGCACGAGTTACCCATACCCATGTGGAAAGCTTGATGATTTTTTGTAAGTACATCTTCTCTACTATAGGCAAATGCAACACTTACTTTTTTGATGTAATACCTAGCAACTTGAGACTGCGGTGTACAGTGGCAATTGAGACATCCACACCCGCAGCATCATTGAGTTCTAGGGTGATTTCATCAAGGTATGTATCTGGCTTCTCTTCAAGTAATTTCAAAATGTACTGCGTATACAGGATAAGAAGTCTATGCAAAAGAAGATGAAGATATAACTCACGTCACATGCTGTGGGATTCAAAAGGGGTGGTGGCCCATGCCTTTGGTACATTTGTGGGTCTTGCATGACATCTCCGAGTTCTTTGTGAAGTTGTAAGACTCTTTGGACGACACAGGGTGACATATTTAAGTAATGAGAAATTTTGATGGTCTTCAAACCCAACATCTCTTGCTGGTAGACAATGAGCTCTTTCACTTCACGGCAGTAGTGTTTACGAGTCTTCATTAAGACTGCACCTTCCTCTGTGTCATCAGGGGGGGTGTCATGCTCATGGTCCATGTTGTGGTCATCATGGAAGTAAAAGCATGTGCATGTGATACCAAACATC
>MU134308.1:592930-607737 GCA_015039355.1 Ramaria rubella
CTACGCTTACGTCAGCATATTACGTCATCATCTTCGTCACTGCTACGTCCTCATCTTCATCTTTGTTCTACCTTTGTTGCTGCTGATAGCAAAGCACACTGAGCCGAACACCAGTGTAAGTAGCCGTGCAATGACGACACCGCTACCCACTGTCTTTTGGATCTATTTCCGAAAGTAAACCGACAGCACTGTCCATAAAAATAGGGACAATGACCTTACCTTTCCTCACACAGCTCGGCAACACCTTCAACATGATGCATCAAACAATTGTCCATCACAAGGACACTACTTTTCTGCAGGTAAGGATTCATATGCTTGAGAAGTCCTTCTAGGAACTCTTGGAACTTTTCCCCATTGAGAGAGCCCTTTATGAAATGATGGAAAATAATACCATCAAGTGTTAAAGCAGGCAATATGGAAAATCTGCCAAGTGTGTTAGTGATGAGATGGTTTGTTGAGATGGCACTGGCTTACCGATCCCCTCAGTGGAAATAAGTCTTCATGCAGGCTCTCTGGCCTTTTAGGGAACGACCCATGCTGCGGTAAGAAGTTAAAGTATTGATGGCACTCTCGTCAGTGAAGACCAAGCAGTCTGCTGATTCACTGGCAATCTTGAACAAAAAATCTAGGTGGTATGCATGGCATCGTTCAAAGGCAACTTTTGAAAGCTTGATGATTTTTTGTAAGTACATCTTCTCTACTATAGGCAAATGTGACACTTACTTTTTTTGATGTAATACCTAGCAACTTGAGACTGCGGTGTACAGTGGCAATTGAGACATCCACACCCACAGCATCATTGAGTTCTAGGGTGATTTCATCAAGGTATGTATCTGGCTTCTCTTCAAGTAATTTCAAAATGTACTGCATATACAGGATAAGAAGTCTATGCAAAAGAAGATGAAGATATAACTCACGTCACATGCTGTGGGATTCAAAAGGGGTGGTGGCCCATGCCTTTGGTACATTTGTGGGTCTTGCATGACATCTCCGAGTTCTTTGTGAAGTTGTAAGACTCTTTGGACGACACAGGGTGACATATTTAAGTAATGAGAAATTTTGATGGTCTTCAAACCCAACATCTCTTGCTGGTAGACAATGAGCTCTTTCACTTCACGGCAGTAGTGTTTACGAGTCTTCATTAAGACTGCACCTTCCTCTGTGTCATCAGGGGGGGTGTCATGCTCATGGTCCATGTTGTGGTCATCAATGGAAGTAAAAGCATGTGCATGTGATACCAAACATCCGAATATCTCTGCTCTGCAACTCAGATGAGTACAATCTAATCTCAGCTGCATCATCAGAGTTGGATCAGACCCTGCAACTTGTGGGGTTATGTATATATGCATCCTAATATGGTTCCAAACCACTCTGGGAGCCGGAATGGTCTAACAATGTGCACAAGAAGTATGGTGGCATTCTAACTGTAGGACTCCCTAGATATATGTTACATGTAATCAGGGTTACAATATTATTTTATATACTGCAATATTTCCTTCACAGTTCTGCCTGAAGCCTTAAAAGAGACTGCCAAAATATTGATTTTTTAGCAGGTCATTTTAGCTAAAAATTATATTGATATGTACTAAATATGTACACTAACAACACATGCACCAAGTTTAAGACCACTAGATTTTGTTTTCAGCGAGCTACAATGGTTGCAACATTGATGGTTGAAATGGAACCAAAAAAAGACGTGTGCCTTACATAATGCAAAGCGCTGTAACGATGATGAGTGTGTTGAGACAGAACTTGAGGGTGTTTCATCAGAGCCTATGGACATGAAGATGCTGTGTTGGTGTTAGTGGTTGCATCTGAGACGGTGAGGCAGGGTCTTCCAAGTGCTGGCGGCATCACATCAGATATTGAGGCTGCCTCAGAAGCTGAAATGGCCTATGTGAACGAGCAGCTTATGTGTGCAGGAGGGACAGACTATGACCCATCATGCTAGAAGAGTGGGCAAGTCAGCTAAACACCACTCTCACATGGAACATAATCACAAGATTATATCGCGTCTACCAGATCTCTATCTACATTTCAACTCAGATCCCAGGGGTTTTCCAGTAATATTGCTAACACCTGCTCACCCACCGATTGGCGCAGTGCCTCAATGGAGCCCAGACACATGGCCAGCGATCCCTAATGTGGACCAATGGAATGCACTGGCATGACCAATTGGCCATCGCAGAACACCACTCCCTGCTGAACCCCAGTGACTCTGGCGACTAGCAATAATGTCCATTGTGCCGCCACTAATTCTCAATGTCAATCAACCATCTGTGCTGTTTCTCATTCTCTCCTACTGACACTCATCCCACACCTGTAGCCATCACTTTAATTTTTGAGATACATTGCCCCTTACCTGTTAAGCACCCGCACTTTGAGGTTTGAAAATGAAAGTGAACATCCACAAAATCTCACAGCTTGCATTCCGCATTCACAAATGTACAAGAGCTCCTGAATAACTTTATACATATACCCATCCTCAATTTTAATTGCTCAAACTAATGCTCTGCCCCTACCCAACAATGTCTCTGAATGACAAAAACACCACCAACCATGGTACATGAATGTCTCTCATCCAGATCCACTGAGGCCCACAGACTAGCATCAATACTCTACTCCTCCTCCTCACTGTGTGCTATGCACACAGTGTACCACTGAGTGCATAGATGTCATACTCAATTGCATGAGTGTCTTCCCCCCAGTGTGTATCACCAGAGCACATAGAAATCATACTTGATGGGGTGAGCCATTCTGCTACACTGTGTCTCTCCAGTGTGTATCAGTGAGCATGTAGAAATCATATTCGACGGGGTGAGCCATTGCTCTCTACTGTCTCTCTATGGTGTGTATCACCAGAGTGTGTAGAAATCATATTCGATGGGGTGAGCCATTCTGCTACACTGTCTTTCTCCAGTGTGTATCAGTGAGTGCATAGAAATCATATTCAATGGGGTGAGCAATTGCTCTCTACTGTCTCTCTCCAGTGTGTATCACCAGAGCACTTAGAAATCATACTCGATGGGGTGAGCCATTCTGCTACACTGTCTTTCTCTGATGTGTATCAGTGAGCGCGTAGAAATCATATTCGATGGGGTGAGCCATTCTGCTACACTGTCTTTCTCCAGTGTGTATCAGTGAGCACGTAGAAATCATATTCGATGGGGTGAGCCATTGCTCTCTACTGTCTCTCTCCAGTGTGCATCACCAGAGCACATAGAAATCATACTCAATGGGGTGAGCCATTCTGCTACACTGTGTCTCTCCAGAGTCCAGTGTGTATCAGTGAGTGCATATAAATCATATTCGAATGGGGTGAGCCATTCTCATACACTGTCTCTCTCTGGTGTGTATCACCAGGCATGTAGAAATCATATTCAATGGGGTGAGCCTACACCCTGGTGTGTATCACTGAGCATGTAGAAATCATACTCAATGGGGTGAGCTGTTCCTGGCTAGTGTCTTTACTGCTGAGCATGTGGAAAATCATATTCAATTGGAGGAGCTGTTTAACTGCTGCTATGTTGTTATGAGCTAGATTTTCTCTTCATCAGAATTGCAAAAGATGTCACAAAAGTGGAGATCAGGATCAGAGCAAGTTGTATGGGCATTGGCTTCAACTTATAGGTTATGCCCTCTTGGATTCCTCATACCCTAGTATTTCAAATTAATTGATGGGTTGAATCAGAAGTTGGATTGTTGAAGATGGATTCAAGGATCAAGACAACAAGTCGAGACTTAACTGAGTTGCAGATAATTGCAGATAATTGCAGACAGGCAGAGTAAGACTTAAAGAACATATTTGAAGAAGATAGTGAGTCAAGGTGAATCAATAATCAATATAAGGAATAGTACATGCAAGAGTCATACTTGAAGAATAGACAGAGAGAGTTGAATCAGAAAGATATGTAGTATGGAATTCCAATATGGTGTGAATATGGGTTCAGAGGTAAGACAAACATGGATATAAGACTGAAGATAGATCTTGACAAAACAAAATGACAAAGAATGGATAAATGGAGATGAGAAGAATAATCAGAAAAAATATCAGAGAATGCAGAAAATCTGGGAATGAATCCAAGTTCTAACAAGAAATCATACTTGAGTGAGTGGGCTGTTCACTGCTGTCTGATGTGAACCACTGCACATGCAGTGTAGTGTAGCACTCATGATTGATTGGGTGACTTCTCCACTGGCCACCACTGAACTTGTAGAAATCAGATGTGTTTAGGTGAGCTGAATGTTATAAGAATAATGTGCCCACTGGACAATGTTTTTCTAGATTTATATTTTTTCTGAATGCTCTGTGTCTATATCTATAATTGAAAATGTTTTTTGTTGTATTTTACATGGTGGTCAGGTGGTAATCAAAATTTAAAAATCACAACTAGGTTGAACATGAGGTTCAGCACTGTGCAGAGCACAAGAACTCAACTGTAATGTATGTCTTTGAAATTATATTTTATTCAAAATCTAATTAATTATAGCTATAATATGTACAAATCTGTTCGGTGTATCGTTGGGAATTTAATGTCATACCTAGTGTATGGTAGAAAACCCCGATGTTAATAACATCAACTTTTTCACATGGTTAATAACATGTGTGAAAAAGGTGACCTCAAATCAGCATGTTAAAAATAGTTAAAAATTAGTATATGTACCAGAAGGCTGCATAATGTATTCCATAAGGTTATGAGGTGTTGCAGCAGCAAATAGCAGCACAAATCAACCATATGATGTCAGTGCTCCAGGGTCGTGGCTATAGCTGTAGCTAGTGCAGCAACGAGATTTTACTAGTACCTAAGTAGATGCGTACTCAGATGAAGTCAACGACGGGACATCCGACTCGGAGTCTGTTGGACCTGAGGGAGACAGACTTACAACCAAACATCTATTCCCTGGTCATGCAGAAGATTTTGCCCTGGATGAAGAGGTTAATATTGTGGCCCCCATGTTGAAGGATTTTCTGGCTGTGCGAGCAGACATGGTCGAGACTCCGCAGACCACGATAGTTACAACACCCTCGCAGACGAGCAGTTGAGCCAGACTGTGCATGGTAGTTCCCTGTACCATTTTTTAACCAATTTATACATGTTAAAAAGTGTTAAAAAATGTTTTTAACTGTTAAAAACACCCTGGAGCGCCTGGGGGCTGCACCCCCATCCCCCCCCCCTTTTTTTAACAGTTAAAAACAGCAGTGTAAAACCCCGCTGAGGGCAGGCTGTTAATTAACAACATGTGTAAATCTCTAGGGAGTTTTATACCGTACACTAGTCGTGGCAGTGGGGAAATGCGGCGGCGACCGATGCGTGGGAGTACGGTGACCGACGGTGACGGTGACGGTAATCATGTGACATTAAACCCGCCGAACGCAATGGGGGTGCTAGGGACCATCGTGGGTCATTGGTACCCATCGCGCACCACTAGCGACCAGCGGCGATCACCAGTGGTCACCAGTGGTTAGCGGCGAACCAAGTGTTCGTGGTATTACTCGGGTTTTCACTGGGCTTAAACCCTCGACCTCATTGACACGCAGGCTCGCATGCGCACCATGTTCTCCAAATCGTGTCTACGGCAGCCACGGTGGGCTGCTGTTGAATCAAGGTCCGGGTTAGCGGTTAGAACGTGAGGTGGTATATGTATGCGGGCTTGGAGGTCGGGAATTTGAGTGGGGAGGTGTGAGTCTGCGTGGGGCGGGGTGTGGGCTTGTGGGAGGGAATGGTGGGTTTGGGGTTTGGAGTTTGGTCGCTGAGTCGGGGTGGAGAACTTGAACGCGCGTGAGTAGCCTCATTGACACACAAGCCTGCATGTGCACCGCACTCTCCAAAAAAAAAACCAATAAATAAAAATAAGAAATATAAAACTTGAACGTCACGGTGTCTAGAGCCGGGCAATATCGGCTTTTTTTGTCGGCATACAGCGTTGGAGCTCGAGGGTCCGACTTGGACATTCTAGGTGGTGCCGGGTATGTGTGTATGTGCGGGATTGGGGTGGGGGGGTTGGGGGAGGGGCTGGGATGTGGAGGGTCGATGGGTCAAGGATGGTATGCGGGGGTGTGGGTATGGGTGTTGGGACTGGGATGCGCATACGTTCTTTTCTTTTCTTCTTTTCTTTCTTTTCTTTTCTGTTCGTGATTTTGGATGTGCGTGTGCGGGTGCGTGTACGTGTTCGCATGCTTGACGTTGGTGAGCAGGGTGTGAGTGTCAACGTGAGTAGTGGAGAAGATGGGGGGCTAAGTGAGGAGTGAGGGGGAACGCCATGCACTAGACTTCGAGGAGTCGTGCTCGGCATAATGATACGTCCGCACGATGCCCCTAGCTCAGGCCCCTGGTGGTGATCGCGACGCCGTTAGACTCCTGGGAGACGGACGCGGACTGCCGGTAGTACTAGTAGAGCATTGTGCATCGTGGTGTGCGGCGCTGTCGTTGTCGTTGTCACTGTCACTGAAGCGCGGTGTGCTCAATCCGGGTGAAGGTGAATTGGTACTATGTAGGGGTATGGGTGTTGGGATTGGGATGCGGTGCGTATACAGTTTTTTCTTTTCTTCTTTTCTTTGCTTTTCTGTTCGTGATTTTGGATGTGCGTGTGCGCGTGCGTGTACGTGTTCGCAGGCTTGTTGTGGGTGAGCAGGGTGTGGGCAGGGTGTGAGTGTCGGCGTGAGTAGTGGAGGAGGGGGGGTTACGCTCTGGGTTCTAAGTGAGGAGTGAGGGGGAACGCCATGCACTAGACTTCGAGGAGCGGCGCTCGGCATGATGATGTCTGCCCGATGTCCCTAGCTTAGGCCCCCTGTGAAAATCGCGACGCCGTTAGACTGCTGGGGGACGGACGCGGACGCGGACTAGTATGCGTCGGGCCCGGGGTCGTTTATCGTTCATCGATTATCACTAAAGCGCAGTGTGCTCAGCTGTATAACGTCAAGCCGGGTGCTAGTATTTGGTATACGTCTGCTTGGAGGGGCTTGGAGAGAAACGGCGTCTGTGTAGATGGCGCTTTGGGAGATGTGAGTGTAGATGTGTCTGATGCATGCTGCAATGCGTGTTTTGGGGGGTATCTCTTTTCGGTTTCATGTCGTGTGCAGGGAATCGTGCGCGTGAGGTATCAGAGGCGCTTCGCTGTGTTCGTTTGGCGTCTGGTGTCTGGCGTGCGTCTGCCCTTTGAACCAGAGACGGTAGTACTCTAAGGGGAATTTTTTTTTTAGGCATCGGAGGTCCCTGTACCCGAAAGGGGATCAAGTTTGAATAGGTATTGATTTGAATTCAAGGAAGGGAAGTGTGGCTGTGAAATCCGTGGCGCGCAGAATATATGTATGGTTGTTGTTGATTTTTTTTTTTTCGTTCTTCTGGTGGAGTCCGATGTTTATCCGTGGGAGGGCGGTGGTTTTCATCGCACCGTGTCCTCCGAAGGTCACGGATCCGGGGGTGGAGCCAGTGGACAATGCTACATACTGCGGGGGGGTGACGTTGCGTCACCACGTCGGGTGGTAGCTCTTAATAGAGGGGTGGGTGCCTGGGGTGCCTGTGACGGGTGGACCATGGCGTCATGGAGTGCGTGTGTTCCTGGGTCTGATGATGGGAGATGGGCACCGTGCATCGCGAAGCCCGGTGTGAACGGAGAAGGTGCAGCTGCCAAAGTGCTGCGAATTGGCAACAAAGGAGTGGGTGGGCACGGTGGAGACTCACCTCGAGGTGCCATGATAGATGTGCGCTGGACCCGAATGGAACTGGCGCGTTGGCCGAGTCGGGGGGAATGAGATTTGGGGACCCACTGGGGAGACGTGGGTTGGGAGTGTCGTCACCGGACGTCAGCGTGTCGAGGAGCCGCTTGCGTCGGCCGATGTTCCGTCGAGCGCCTCGGATCGACGGTGAATGTTTATGCGGGGAATAGAGGGAGACAGGGTGTGGGCGCACGAGAGGGACTCAGAGCAGTGGCGGGGGACGAGAGACTACGTAGAGAGACTACGAGGTACGAGAGTAGTGCTACTGGTGGTCTAGTGGACTAGTAGTGGACTACTGGCAGTCTAGTGGACGCAGTATGTACTGCGGTAGTTCGCGGGGATTGAAAAGTCCGTGCCTCGGCGACCGCACCTCTCACAGCACCTCGACGTGTCGCGCAGAGTGCAGTGTCACAACGGCGAGTCACAGCAGTGACTGGAGAGGTCTTCGTCAGCGGAAACACGAGCACTATGGCGAGCCCCAGTCCGCCGCCTCCTTCTTCCAAACCACGCAGGTCTTCCGACAGTCGACGCCGTCGCGCTGCCGCACCGTCTGCCGCCACCGCCGCCCACGACGCCGCCGCACAAAGTCCGCCACCGCCTCCCGTCTCGGCCGGCAGACTGGTGTACTCCCTGCCGCCGCTGCCCAGCATGAACCCAAACTACCACTCCCCGTACCTCCCGCCCCAGCACTACCCGCACCACCTCTCCCCTGCCCCCGCCCCCGCGAATGGCCAGCACATGCCCGCCCACATGCCCGCCATGTACCCGTACGCCATGCCCCCCCACCCGCCCCCGCACTACCCGCACCACCCTACGGCTACCACCAGTACGGCCCCCTCGGCCCCGGCGGCTTCCCGCCCCGCGCCCCCCGACGCCCGCGCACCGAGCCCCCCCCACCCACCCCCGCCCCGCCCCGCCCGCAAAGGCCCCAAGCGCAAGCGCAAGTCCGAAGACCGCACCAAGTCCGAGGAGGACAACGACAGTGCCGAGCTCAAGAAGCGCACAAAGACCCAGCGCGCCTGCGATTCCTGTCGCTCCAGGAAGATTCGGTGCGTGCCGTGTGCCTGTGACGCCATTGGGGCGCGAGGGCTGACCCCGACCCAGCTGCGATGTGCTCCCCGACAGCGACCCGCCCCAGTGCCAGCACTGCAAGCAGTATGGCTTTGACTGCACCTTCTTTCTCCCCATCACCGAGACCCGCTTCAAGAAGAAGCGTCTCGAGGAGGAGGCCGCCGCCGCTGCTGCTGCCGCTGGCGACAAGGGGGTGGTGCGGACCGCCGCGCAGGCTCGCCCAAGCCAGACGCAAAGGCAGAGACAAAGGTCCTAGGTGAGCAGCCGTGTTGCTCCCGGCGACTCCCGCTCACCCGCGCCCCAGGACCCACCAGCGCCGCCTTCCTGCTGCACTCCACCGCCACGGTCCCCTCGCGCGCCTACGAGGGCTACGACCTGCGCTACCACCACACCTGGGAGGTCTCCAAGTCCGGCGACTCCTTCATCCAGGTCACCGAACCCTCCCGCCGTCCCCCGCCCCCGCCCTCCCCCGCGCCGTCGACCTCCGCGTCGAGCGCGACGTCGTCGAGCGCCTCGTCAACTCCTACTTCAACAACCTCGCCCCCGTCTTCGCCGTCGTCACCCGCGACGAGTTCCTCTCCTCCCCCTCCCCGCCCCCCGTCCTCCTCTACGCCATCTGCTGCGTCGCCGCCGCACGCCGCGACGTCCCCGCCCCCATCTTCGACACCCTCCGCTCCGCCGTCTCCACCCTCATCAAGACCGAGGACGTCCTCAGCACCGCGTCGACCGTCAACGTCCAGGCCCTCCTCGTCCTCGGCATGTGCGGCGACTGCCACTCCCCCTTCATGCCCAACGCCCTCTCCGCCTTCTGGCTCAGACTCGGCACCGCCTTCAGGATGGCACAGGACCTCGGCCTCCACCGCGCAGAGTCCGTCAAGCAGAACCTCGCCCTCCGCCGCCGCCTCTGGGCCGCCTGCGTCATCAGCGACCGCTGGTGCAGCCTCACCTACGGCCACCCGTTCATGATCGACGTCGAGGACTGCGACGTCCGCCTCACCTCCTCCGACGCCGTCGAGGACTCTACATGAACGAGCTCCTCAAGCTCAGCATCCTCCTCGGCCGCGTCCTCAAGATGATATACAGGTGCGCGACCAGTGCCTCCCCCATGTCCTAACCATCCCCTAACACTCCCCCCCCCCCCCCCCCCCGCAGCCCAAGCGGCCTCGTCCCTTGCAACCGACGAAGGCCTCGAAAAGCTCCTCGCCGACATCGACACCTGGAACGCCTCCCTCCCCCCCGCCCTCCACTACACAGGCCCCACAGCCCCACAGCACGCCGGCCTCCTCCACCTCTTCTACTCCTGCGTCTGCATGCTCTTCTGGCGCGTCTTCATGCGCATCTCCTACACCGTCCCCGCCCACCTCAAGTTTGCCCTCTCCATCGAGCGCTGGTCTGCGCTCGTGAGTCTGTCGCGCGAGGCGATCGAGTGGGTCGATGCGCATGAGGAGTGCTGGGATGTGTGGATGCTGGTGTCTTATTGTGCGGTTAGCTGTGCTTTGGTGCAGGTGAGTCGCGCCTCCTGGCTTGTTACGAGCTTTTCCTGTTCTTTTTTCACGTCTTTTGTTTGTTTTTATTTTATTATTTATTTTCAATTTTCCTTCCTCCCTCCCTCCCTCCCTCCCTGACACCCGCACACAGTACCACACATGGGCAAGACGACAAGACCCAGACGCCGCCGCCACGCTCCGCAAGCTCCGCGACTGCATCAAGCGCTGGGAAAGTACCCTCCAGCCCGAGCACAGATCCACCCGGCGCAAGGTGAGCCCTCACGCCCGCCCCCGCCCTTCCCCCTCCTTCCCCCCTTCTTCACCCTCCTTCACCCTCCCTTCCCCCCCTTTCACCCCTCACGCCACACCCTACTAACACTCCCCCCCACCCCCCAACAGACCGGCGAAATAATCGCCCTCCTCTACGAATCAACCCAAACCCCCCTAATCCCCCACCCCACAACCACCACCAACCCCACCTCCACCACCTCCACCGCCCCAACAACCACCACCACCACCGCCCCAACAACCTCCACCCTCAACCCCACCGTCGGCGTCCGCCCACGCGGTAAGTTCCCCGAAGCGCTGCGGGGGCTCATGTTCCGCAAGGATCCGGGGCAGCCTGGGGGCGGCGTGTTCGTCGCTGCTGAGAGGCCTGGGGGGGATTATAGTGATTTGCCGAAGGGGACTATTGTGTTGAGGGGGGAGAGGGGGGAGGGGGGGACGGGAGGGGTGCGGGTGCGGGTGTTGGTGTTGGTGTGGCGGGTGGGTTTTCGTGTTTCGTGTTTTGTGTTTCGTGTTTTCGTGTTTTCGTGTTTTGGCTTTTGTGTTCCGTGTTTTGGCTTGCGTTTTGGCTTTTGTGTTCCGTGTTTCGTGGTTTTGCGTTTCGTGTTTCGTATTTTTGCTGGTTGCGGGGCTGCTGCTTCGTTCGGCTTTCCCTTTTTTTTTCCCCCTCTCCCGATGTATGCACTACTGACCCTAACCCCCCTCAACAGGCCCAACACCATCCCTGGTAAACTACACCCCGCTCCCAAACGTCAACCCAACCCTCAACGGCCACGCGCCCCAAATCCAAGTAATGAACGTCCTCGACGGCGCCCCTCCCGCCCTCTCCTCTTCAACCCCCCCAACCCTCAACCCTCCCTCCTCCACCCCCACATCCACACCAACCCACCCCGCCCCACAACCGCCTCAACACACCCCTCCACAACAGCCCCCTCCACAACACCCACGCCCACCACGCACGCGCACGCGCACCTCCCCCACATCGCCCAAAACGTCCTCGAGCAGTTCGCAGTGACCGATAATGGGCTCCTAGAGGGGATTCCGGGGGGGATGTTTGATTGGGATCAGTGGGATACGTTTTTTGCAAGGTTTGCGTTGGCGCAGGATGGGGCGGGGGGTTGGGGGTGGAGTTGGGGCGGGGCGGGGGTTTTGGCGGGGATGGCGAGGGCGGGTGGGGGTGGTGCGGGCGTTGGTGCGGGAGCGGGGCAGCAGGGACGTGGGGGGCAGGGGGAGCCGGGGGAGGGACAGTCGAGAACGCAGGGGCAGGGACAAGGACAGGCGCAGGGACAGGGACAGGGACAGGGACAGGAGGGCACGACGCGTGCGTCTGAGGAGGGGGGTCAAAAGTGAAGGAATGCCCAGGACGGGGAGCGGTCACGTTGTGGGTGTCTGCGTCTGTGGTGATGCATGGCCCTTCGAGCGGGGGTGTGTTGGGTCTGGTCGTGAGGACCTTGAGGAAGAAGCGGGGAGGACGATGCGGAGGTGAGGGGGGATGGGGAAATGCCCTGCCCTGCTTGAGATAGAAACACGCACGTTTGCGTTTTGCGTTTTGCGTTTTGCGTTCTGCGTTCACTTCCATTTCCTTTTTACATTTTCGTGTTCACTTCCCACTTCTAACTTCCCACTTCTTTGTACGTTCTTTATTAGGCTCCGTTATGCCTGCCGCCTGCCGCGGGGGGGACATTTTTCAAAATACAGTTTGGCTTCGTGTTCTTTTCCTTTTTTTCTTTCTTCCTTAGTTTCCCTTTTTCTTCTTCTTTTCTTTCTTTTCTTTTCTTTTCTTTCCTTTTTGGTGTAGTCAGGGTGGGTACTGTGCGGTGCTGCGCTGTGCCGTTCGTGTGCGTTGTCTGCTGCGTATATATGTACATACATACATACTACATACTTGGTGTCTTTTCGTGGTAATGGATTCGTTGCGCTTACTTCCCTTTGCATTGACGTTTCATTTTTTTGTTTTGTTCAACATTGTTTTCTCCTTATCCTCGTCGATCCATCGATCTTTTCGTGCGTGATGGCTATTGTAGCAAGAAAATCTATATAGTATTAATTGCGTCGCTACGGCTCTCTTAAGTTGCGCGACCGACAAGTACTGGCAGCGAAACGGGGCCGGCGGAAGAAATGTAAACGTAAGATAGAAGAAAGCATGGGTGGGTGAAGCAAATCGACAAGACAAATCACCCAACAACGTCACGCCTCGTGAGCCAGCGCATTAGCGTGTCACAAAAATCGAAATTGTATTCTTAGGCCTCGTCAGGCCTAAGAATGTTGCCAGGAGGGAAGGGAGGTTGCTAGGCCTGGTCAGGTTGATGGGGAAAGCTAGGCCTGGCCAGGTGCTGGAGATCTGGTGGTCAGGCCGCTAGGTGCCAGCGACCTGGCGGCTTGGTCAGGCCCTAGCCAGGCCATACCAGACTTTGGTGATCTAATATACCAAAGTAACCAAAATGTTAGAAAAGTGAATCAACATATATAATAACTATTATAACTGTGCATATACCAGTATTATCAGTATAGACAGACATATTATTCTAACGAATCTATTATTATTATTGCCACTACACACTTCAACTATTACAGTATACATTATTAGTTATTATAGTGAAGTGCACACAACGGCCGACCTCAATATCTCAGTGCGGAGTGATGACGAGCTTGCGAGTCTTGAACGGCACACACGGGCTGGCCATCCGGATCACAGCTTATATAATCTGTGTCCGTAAATGTAGCGTTCGAATATACCTTTCGTTCTCCTTCGTCCTGATCGTCACTATCCAAGATTCACCCAAAGTCTTTCTGGCCTTCTGATTACTTCCAAGATGACCGGAAGCACGCCTCCAGCAGCCAGCTCAGGAAACACCTCACAGCACATCAACCCGAGTAGTACGGCCAACGCTCAAAATCCGGCGCCACCTACTTCCGCCCTAGCTCCGACGACAACTGGCAACATCTCCACAACGGATCTAGATCAGTTCAGCGACGACATCAATGCCATGAGGACTCGCCGCAACGACAACAAAGCGATAAAAAGATTAGCGAAAGAAACAACTTCAGACGACGAAGAACTTCTTTCAGATACAAACTTATTCAACAACATTTCCTCACGCAACAACCCCCTTCTCAATATCATCACTCAGCTACCTCCTCCCAACTCTAACCCCGATCCGAATATCTCCACCTCAACGCATACAACCACCTCGAATCTACCAAACAACACCCCACCTACTTCCTCTAACACTCCCACAACTTCTCCTACCACTACTTCCAAACCTTTCGCCTTTGCAGTTGATGTCACTAAGAAAAACAAACAACTTGAAATGCTAGAAACGATTCCAGATCAAATTCTCACCATGGTCAGAGAACAAGTTTATGTACCTCTTTCCTTCTTTCTGGCAGATAGTTTGGACAGGATCAGGCTAGATCAAGACTTAAAATCACACAAATCCATTTCATGAGGTATCTGCGTTTATAATCCTGATCAATTCCCATCCAAGGAAGACTTAGACCAGGTACAATTCCAACAAGCTTACCACAATTTCGTTCGCTGTCTGGTCAAAGTGATGGAACCTGGTTCTGAACTTCCTCTCGCATGGGAAGAACATTTTACTCGTTTCACGCAGAACCCGATTATGAGACCACATTTCAAAGCTTTTCAATGCATGGACAGGAGAATGAGGAAACAACTCTTTGACCAACCTTTTCTTCCTGATCCTACTAGTAAAACTTATGTACAGGGTTTCTTTATGGCTCAACAGGAGATTATGCAGGAAGACACTAAACGCGATATGAGAAGACTTGAAGATCGTGTTTGTGAAACCACACAACATGATCGTCCCTTTCCATTGTCTTCATTTTCACATCACAATTCCTATTCTCAACCTTACACTTACTCCGATAGATCCAACAATAGATATGAGCCTTACCTGAAACAGAATTCAGACTACAATAACACGCATTCCTTTCAGACCAATGAATCGAAACCATCCATTTGCTACGATGTGGCAAAAAAGACCGAATCGCAATGCGATGCACGCAGTGTTGTCAGAAGGGACGACCTCAAACCTTCAGTCACATACAAAGGGAAACACTAGGTCTATACTTCCGACAGCCTCCCAGTTTGCTTTTGATTCAATCTCAGTGGCAGCTGCCCAGTGTAAGGGGAACCCCATTTCATGTGGTTCTACACTTCTCTATTATCTCTTCTTCCTATCTATTCTTCCCCACTTCTCCCTTCACTTCTCCCTTCCCCCCAT
>MU134309.1:0-123681 GCA_015039355.1 Ramaria rubella
GAATGGTCTTTGTACCGCAGAATTAGATCAACAACTTCAGTGATAGATCCAGATTCATTGGGTGAGCCATCAACATTGTACACAGGAATAGGACAAGAGAGTGATCGTGTAGTGAGGCGGTTTTCCTGAACAAATCCCAAATCAATAAACAAACCAGTGGCACCAGAGTCAAGTAGAGTGCGAACCAACTTGATCTCTGCTGTATCTGTGGTTTGAACCTCGACTGGGAGAGAGAGGGAGTTTGGGCCTGAGGTGGAAGCAACACACTGTGCAGGAAGATTCTGTTCCCATTTTTTATGACGGAAGCAAGTATGAGACTGGGGAGGAGTTATGGGTTGTGTGTCTAGCATTTCAGTCTCCATAGCTGAAGAATCAGGTTCTGAATCTGTATATTCATCGTTTACCTGATTATACAGTAGTGGAGCAAAATGGTTGGAAATTGGCAGCAGGGGCACACTATTCACCTGCTGGATGACACAAAATCCTCTTCTTCTTCCTGAGGCTCTGGACTATCCTCCTTGATAGGGCTTGCAGCTCTAAGATCAGCAGGCGACAGCAAGTGGGCGACCCATTCATCCTTCTATTCCACAGCCATGGTACGAACATCAAAGGCTTGAGGGTACTGTCGATTGAAGTGGCCTGGTTTTCCACACCTGTGGCAGATGAGAGGGCTGGACTGACGACAGTGAGTGGCATCTACCTCCATTGCTACTGGCTGAACAGCTGTGGTAATGGCAGGTTGAGCTGGCTGAAACTGTGGTGCTGAATCAGATTGGTGAGGTGGATGTGGGTTTCTGTGGTTAAGACCAACAGAGACTGTGGTGGGGCAAGCAGGAGTATTTGGTGTACCACATGAGGCACCTGTTAGATCCCAGATTTGACTTCCGTTATTCCAACATTTTCCACATCCCGATAAGCCCTTTTCCGCTTATTTCCAACATGCCCCCATTTATCATTCTTAGTCACGATTCTATTTCAATATTATCCCTGTACGTCTTATCTTGATTTCCATATTCGCTCCAACTCTGGAACTCCGTATCACATACCCTTATCTTTCCATTTCCGATTTTGGAATTCCACATGTTCCTTTAAATATGCTTTCCCTTGCTCAAGCTTTCTTTAACTCATTATATCTCGCTATATCTCGTTAAACTTGTTATCTCGCTATAACTCGCAATATCCTGTTGTACCTGATATATCTTGTCAACCCTATATCATTATATCTTCTATTACACTTCATCACTCCAAGTTGTATTGCAATAAAGCCTTAAAGTCTTTCAACCTTTATTTGGTATTCCGATTATTCCAATTCCGACATTTCCAACATTCCGAAACCCACTCCTTTGATTACACTTGCTTTTCTGTAAAGCTAAACCTTTACTCAATATTCATTTATCGTTAACCCTATCTCCTCCTGCATTGGTTATTCCGGTTCTGAATATCCGAAAATCTCCTGCTCATCTCTGATAAGTCTTAATGTACTATTTGTCACTGATCCTTGCTGAATAGACCCAACCATCGAAACTCCGATAATTCCATCTGGTCTTCAGTCCGAAATACCAGGGCACTAGAAATCCAAGAGGGCACAACCCATAAGTTGAAGCCAACGCCCATATAGATCAGTCTTCAGATCTCCGATTTCCAAGTCATCCAATATTCCACATATTCTGAGTCATCCAATATTCTGTGTATTCCAAATATTGCAACTTTCCAATTTTGGTCAAGGAGAGCTCCAACCAAATCCGACCTCACGTCTGATCCGGTCCCTAACAGCACCTTGGAATGCTTCATTAGCAGCACATGCCTGTGAAATCATTTTAGCCACTGAAAACAATCCTGAAAAGTTGTCATCTGAGGGGTGTCCCTCAACCATATTTGCAATCCGACTCTGGACAGAGGGGTCTAGACCATGACGAAATTTCATGACAAGGGAGGCTTGTTCCACATACCCAGACTTCTCAACCAGTTCTTCAAATTCATCAATGTAGTCATCAACTGTGTGACAATCTTGATAATATTGACAAGACTCAAGCTTGGTCCTGGCAGTAGTCTCTTTGTGAATGTTGATTTGAATGCCTTTTCAAAAGAGGCCCAAGAAGGATGGGTTGGTTGGCCAGTTGTCACAAATGGGTATAAGTGATACTATCAGTATATATAGCACCCACAACTGTGTCAAAGTATCTTTGACATTGTGCCCTTTTGGGACAGTTTGTGGAGCACTCGTTATTGTGGGTGCATATGGTTCATGACAGAATGTCAAAGATAAAAGGTCATGGGTTCAACTCCTGGTCTGCACAGTAATTATGGGGACTTGTAGTTTGCTACCCCCTGTCACATTGTCATGTCACGACCATGACTTGTCACAGTAGTTGATGATATGGGCCTTGTACCTTGCTACCCCCTGTCACATTGTCACATCACAACCAGTGACTCATCACACTAGTCGATAACATAATGCTGCTACTGGGTCCCTGGGGTCCTATATGGCTTACAGTTATGAGTACTGGGGGGCTTCTATGTATACTTGTGGACAGATCCTTGTGGGTCGCATGGAACTGGATTTGATGGTGACTGCTCTGCCATTGCACCTCAAGGGTTTGGTGCCCTAAAGGGGGGATTGTCACAAATGGGTATAAGTGATACCATCAGTATATATAGCACCCACGACTGTGTCAAAGTATCTTTGACATTGTGCCCTTTTGGGACAGTTCGTGGAGCACCCGTCCTTGTGGGTGCATATGGTTCATGACACCAGTTTTGGTTTCCATCTCAAAGACATGGGTGGCGAATGATGAAGTGTGACCAGATTTCATGAATGACAGGGCCCACAGGACTTTGGTATGATTGTCAGCAAACTGGGTCAGGCAGAGGGCAAGGTAGAGCTTGCACGAATTCAGGAAGGCTTGCCCTTTCTCTCTATCACCATTGAAGTCAGCCGGAGTAGCAGGTGTAGCACATTTCTGAGTAGTTGGGGGAGAGAGCAATGTGGTCATAAGGGTAGCAACATCATGGTTCAAGGTGTGTACTTGGACATCCGTCTGTCGAAGTTGCTGCGCCAACATCTCTTTCTCCTGTCTCTCAGCACATAAGGCAGCCTCTAGAACAACAACACGTTGGTGGAGCTCGTTATGATAATAGTCAAAAGGATTGGGATCCTCTGGTATGGGTGTAGACATTATAGGGGATAGACAAGGTGTAGAATGTTATGTAGAGGATGTACTAGAGGGGTACTGGGCTGCTATGCACCTGAAGATATCGATTCAGAGACAATAGCGACAGTAGCTGGTCCAGTAAGTTGTTAGGCTTTTCTACTATAAGGGCAATCTCTGAGGCTAGTGGAATATTACACTAAGACCTGGCAGATGGGAATCCAAAGATATATATCAACATACATGGATCTACACACAAAGATGCATACCTGGCAGATGGGAATCCAAAGAGAAAAGCCTAAGGATCCCATTGCCGAGGTAACTACTTAATGGGGTACACAAATAGGTGCCCATCCATCCTGGTGTGTTATGGATGGGTGCTTATTTGTAAGAATGCAGATTCTTATAGTAGCATATATGCTACTATCTAAGTTATATACATCACCAGAGTGACTTATGGGTTGTATTATGTAAGCTGCCCACTAGGGGTGCTTGTAGATAGTGGACAACTATACAGTTGTCCACAAGTAATTAGATAAGCAAGAATAACTTACTTGTAAACAAAAACACGCACACACAAAAATAAAATATTGGCACAGTCTGTTAGTGTGAAACAATAATAAGTTTCTTACACTTTTTTGACTGCCAATCAAGTTGGCAGCACTCCAATAAAACTGGATAAAATATCAACCAATCTTTTTACCCAAACCAACGAGTTTAACGCTCACCGGAATTTTCAGAAACAGTAAACAGATGTTTACTGTTGATTCTTCTAAATCCATAGAAGAACACCTATTCTCATGCATGATTCAGATGGATCAACAGCTAAAGAAGAACTCCTCCTGAGTCAACAGTATGGGGGTGATTCTGAAATGGCTGAAGGCACATCTGATAAAGCTATAGAAGAGGGTGACCGCATTCTAGTCACTATGCTCCCTCCTGAAGCTGAGTTCATTTGTGCTTCTTCAACAACATCCCAACACCTTGCAGAAGCCACCTGGCGCAACTCCCAACCTTCAGACACTCTTCCAGACTACCTGTCCGACTATGAAGATGTCTTTGCAAAGGAGTCATTTGACAAGCTTCCAGAATGCAAACCATGGGATCATGCCATTGAGTTAGAACCCAGAGCCAACCCCAGAGCCTCACCCAAGGTGTATCCCCTCTCTCCAGGAGAACAGGCTGAATTGGACAAATTCCTTGAGGAGAATTTGAGCACAGGACACATCTGACCATCGAGGTCACCAATGGCCTCACTAGTGTTCTTTGTCAAAAAGAAAGATGGTGCCCTACGGTTTGTCCAAGACTATTGAGTGCTGAATGCAATGACAATCAAGAATCACTACCCTCTTCCCTTGATTTCCGACCTTGTCAACAGCCTACAAGGGGCCCACTACTTTACTAAGCTTGATGTTTGTTGGGGCTTTAACAATGTCAGAATCAAAGAGGGTGATGAGTGGAAAGCAGCATTCAGGACAAATCAGGGACTGTTTGAACCTCTAGTGATGTTTTTTGGCCTCACTAACAGCCCTGCCACCTTCCAGACTATGATGAACGACATCTTCCATGACCTCATTGCTGAAGGTGTCATGTGCATTTATCTGGATGACATTCTGATCTTTTCAGAAGATATAGAGAGTCACCATGAAGTCATACGGAAAGTGGTACAGCATCTCAGAGAACACAAGCTTTATCTGTATCCTGACAAGTGCAACTTTGACAAGACCAAGATCGAATACCTAGATCTCATCATCTCACATGGGAAAGCTGAAATGGATCCTGTCAAGGTTGCTGGTGTCGCAGAGTGGCCAACACCTAACAATAAGAAGGAGGTGCAGTCATTCCTTGGTTTTGCCAACTTCTACCAGCGATTTATTGAGAAATCCTCACACCATGCACGTCCAATGTTTGACCTGCTTTGCAAAGACACTCCTTGGACATGGGGACCCTCACAGCAGGCTGCCTTTGACACAATAAAGAGATTGGTAACATCTGCACCCATCCTTGCATTTCCAGATGACAACCTCCCATATTGTGTCAAGGCAGATAACTGGTGCTGTTCTTTCCCAACAGTCCAAGGTCAATAACAAATGGCACCCCATAGCTTCTTCTCCAAGAGTCTCAGTCCAGTTGAACACAACTATGAGATCCATGACAAGGAAATGCTCGCCATCATGCGTGCCCTTGAAGAATGGTGACACTTCCTTGAGGGGGTGAGGCATCATATTGAGATCTGGACAGACCACAAAAATCTCAAATATTTCCGCACAGCCAAAAAAACTCAATCATCGCCAAGCCTGCTGGTCTCTTTATCTGTCTCAGTTTGACTTCAATCTGTACCATCACCCCGGCAAGACAATGGGCAAGTCAGATGCACTCTCATGACAACCTGATCATGGCACCGGCTCAAATGACAATGATAACTTGGTGCTTCTCCAACCAGAACTCTTTGTCATCTGTGCCCTGGAAGGACTGGAGTTTACAGGTGAAGAATGTGACATCCTGAGGGACATTCGTAATGGCACCAAGGAGGGAGAGCTGGAGAAGTCAGTTGCATGTGCTGCCAAGGAGCTTCACAAGACTACTGGGAAATCTGTGAAGTCATCAGAGTGGAGCAAGAGGGATGGTACACTTCTGTTCTGTGGAAAGGTATATGTCCCTGATCAACATGACTTACAACGTCGAATTGTCTCCCAACATCATGACACTTGTATGGCCATGCTGGACATTGGAAGACCTTGGAACTTGTCTCTCAGAACTATTGGTGGCCTCACATGTCTTGCTACATTGGTAGCTACACAAAGGTGTGTGACGTATGCCTGCTAAGGCTCTCAATGGGTTAAACCCACGGGTACAGGTACCTGTACCCGTGGGTCATGGGAACCTGTAGGTGAGATCATAACCCGGCACTTAAATAGGCGCCAGGTACCTGTACCTGTCTGACCTGCAGGTTATTTTTTATTGTGTGTTTCTTTTGGCATGTTGTGTTGTGTGAACAGATCTTGTATATTTAGCTAAACAGGCCAACTCGGCACCTATTTTAAGTGCCGGGTACATGTACCCTGCGCCTAAATCACCTGCAGGTACAGGTACAGGTACCTGCGGGTAAAACCTGTGCGACCTGCAACCTGTTGAGAGCCTTAATGCCTGCACACCAAGGCTCAGTGTCAGTTGCCTGTTGGAGAACTACACCCTCTGGAGGTTCCTGAGCAGCGCTGGGAGACAGTCAGTGTTAACTTCATTGTAGAACTCCCCAACTTGCACAGGTATGATGCAGTGATGGTTGTCGCAGATTCCTTATCCAAATGCTCTCACTTCATCCCCACCTTGACCACAATGACAGCATTGGGAGCCTCTTGTCTCTTTAGGGATCATGTTTGGAGACACCATGGCCTACCCCTCTGTGTGGTTTCAGACCAAGGTACTCAGTTTGTCAGCAAGTTCACTCATGAGCTATACAGACTTCTGGGTATCAAGGTGGCTGCCTCTACTGCATACCACCCACAGACTGATGGACAGACAGAACGTGTCAACCAAGAGCCGGAGCAGTATCTCCGTCTATTTGTGAATGAGCGACAGGATGACTGGGATGACCTCCTGCCCCTTGCAGAGTTCCAGTACAACAACCATGTCCACTCATCCACAAAAGAGACTCCCTTCATGCTTGACTCTGGTTGCCACCCACGCATGGGCTTCAAACCTCACCAGCAGCCATCTAGGAGAGAAGCTGTGAACGAGTTCAAGCAACAAATGGCTAACTCCCTATCTGAAGCCTGAGCTGCCCTTGTAAAGGCAAAAGAGGATATGGCTCAATACTATAATCGTTGTCGTGAGCCAGCCCCTACCTTTGTTCCTGGTGACAAATTCTTCCTAGATGCAAGCGACATTAGCACCACTCGCCCTTCTAAGAAATTGTCACATCAGAACCTAGGCCCATTCCTAGTGGAACACAAGGTTGGCTCCAATGCTTACCATCTTTAACTCCCCAAGTCTATGAGTTGCCTCCACCCTGTCTTCCCTGTGGTGAAGCTCCTCCCAGCCCCTCCAGACCCCATTCCTGGTTGGAAATTTCAACCACCACCTCCCCCAGTCCTTGTAGAGGAAGATGAGCATTATGAGGTTGAACAGGTCTTGGACAGTCAATTCCACCATGGAAAACTCAAATACAAGGTCAGGTGGAAGGGTTACAGGTATGAGCATGATGAGTGGATTCCTGAGACAGATTTAGCAGCCCCAGACCTCATTCACGACTTCCACCTCCTCCATCCTGGTGCCCCTCGTCACATTCATGTTGCAGATCTTGACACCTTCCATCAAAAGGTACCTGTACATCCAGTAGGTATCAGTGTGTCAGGACGCCACACTCTAGAAGGGGGGTGATGTAAGGGGAACCCCTCCTACACCCTCTATTATCTCATTCTTCTACTATTTCACTCTCACTCTCCTCTCCCATATTCACCCCTTTCATTCTCATTGTTTTGTTCAAATAAGTGCCCATCCATCCTGCACCAGGTTGGATGAGTGCCTATTCGCATCCCTTGATGTTCTACCCTATTTTCTATGCTTGCTTATTTGCATTTTCTATGTTTGTTCAAATGAGCACCCATCCATAACACACCAGGATGGATGGGCACCTATTTGCATACCCCATTAGGTAGTTACCTTGGCAATGGGATCCTTAGCCTTTTCTTTTTGGATTCCCATCTGCCAGGTAAGCATCTTTGTGTGTAGATCCCTGTATGTTGATATATCTTTGGATTCCCATCTGCCAGGTCTTAGTGTGATATTCCACTAGCCCCAGAGGTTGCCCTTATAGTGCTGGCATTGAGCTAAGCTAACATGCTGGAGCAGATAAGTGCTTGTACCAGGTTGCACTAGTTTCAAAAATGGTGACCAGTTTTTGGTGCTTGTCACCAGTCCTGGTCCTGGGTCATGGGAACTCTGGCCACAGTAGAGTTGCTCTGGAGGGGTTTCTGAACTGCTATGCACCTGAAGAAGTCAATTCAGAGACAATGGTGACATTGACTAGTCCAGTGAGTTGGCAGGCTTTTCTATTATAAGGGCAACCTCAGTGACAAGTGACACTCAAGCCTAGCAGATGGAAATCCAAACATATATAAGTCTACAAGAGCCTACAGAGAGCAGTGCATACCTGGCAGATGAAAATCTGAAGAGAAAACCTAAAGATCCCACCTGTGGCTTGACTACCAAATAGAGAAATGTCCCCCAAATGTCCCTGACATGTCCTCAAGGTCTACAGCAGGTAAACCCCACACATATCTAGTAGATCACCCATCCCAATAGGTGTCACATGTGTTTACATAATGGAGTCTCTCCCCTTGTCAGTATAGAAATCCTCACCACCATTCTTCGACTCTACAGTGCCCATCCCTCTCTGTTAGAAGCGCAGTTGTCCAAGCAGTCCGTTCGCCTCCGTCATCATTCCACTCCACCGCATCCGAGTCTTCACCCTCCGCATGTTGCGAAGCTCAAACTCTAACGCCAGCATAATTGACACAAACCTTTCGTTTCCCTTATACTTCAAAACAGTCCAAAAGGCAAAAATGCCCAGCCTAGTGAATATTAGCATCTACTATCACAGGAGGTTGACCCAAACCCACCAAATAACAGAGGATTGCTTCACAGTACATTTCGCACTATGGGTACGTGCCAACAGCCCGGTGATTTTTACTTGTAAACTGGTATACGTGAAGCGAATCATCTTGTGGATCGCATCTACATCCTAGTCAATTGTGCGAACAAGACACCAATCAAAAGCACCCACTAAGGAGAAACTTCCTTGTGTTTCTCGTGCTTGGATCAATCCCCCAGTTACGTGTATAGCAATACATCTTCATAGCCGCAAGCAAGAAGTTTTGGTAGATGTTCCGATGCACGACGTGCTCTGTATTAAGCGTTGTATCACAGAAGATCACATGACTCTTGAATCTCGCCATCCTGTGCAATGACCGTATTAGCACTAGTTGGAAATGAGAATATGTATAATCACTGTGTCATCTTTTGTTGAAATGCAGCTCCTGGCTTGCGTCCTCTTTCAACGGTTAACGTGTCACCAAGATCTAAATGGCAAGAACACGGTTAGAGGGGTCGATGGGAATGGTAACGGTCACATACGCGACCCAGCATATCGGGAGTAGTCTGCTGATATAGAAAGATCGCTCATGTTGATGAGAAGACCACACCAGGGAAAATCTGAGACGAAGGATTATAGTAAGCACGCATTAAATGGAGATATGTGAAAAAAGGGATGTGCCTTTTGCCCCGGGAGGCGTCTGGTTCATGATGTTCTCATCAACATCAAAATTGGCTAACGTCTTTTCGACGGAAATAAAACAGCCATATTCTGGGTGCCCTGGAGTATCACGCAGCATGACACAATAACGCAGACAGTATAAAATAAGATGTACCAGCTTTCATCATGTCTAGAAACCTCCTGGCTTTGCTTTCATCCATTGTAACGAAAAGATAATCATCGATGAGCCTACACAGCATCTGTTGGACGGTGAGCAGGTCGTCCACTGTGCCTATCTGAACATAATCACACTTCCTGCATCTTCAGTGAACTTGAACTCCTTCGTCTCCAGATCTCCATAAAAGAACGAGCATAATATTGTGGAGAGCACAGAGCCTTGAGGTATGCCAACGGTCTGTCGGAAATAATCCCGACCGATCTTAGAGTACGACATTTAACAACTGACGACTGGTTTCAAGAGGTTTTAAACACGGACCTTGACAATGTTGTCGGTCACATGCTCCTTCAATAGTTGAAGTATTTCTTCTCGATCCTCGTATGAATAGACTACCTGGGCACAGCCGTGAACACACTGATAAGGTGTTGGTAAAGGATCTGAGGCAGTATTCACATGGTCAACGAAAATAGCGTGGCGCAGCACGCTCGCGAGCTTTGCAGCATATGCCAGAAAGTGAGGGTGATCCGCTGCCCACGCCAACATTAAGGTAGGTAAAGTTACAATATATGCGCGGTTACCTTCTGGGCATGCTCGCTTCCAAAAGGTTCGTTGGGCTTTCCCCGCTGCAGGAATGAGGCGGGAGAATTTTTGTATCATATATCCATCCTTGTATGTATGTCGTTGAGAGGTTTTTCCGTCACAAGATTGCACAAGTATGCCTACTTCTGACAAAATCCTTTCTAAAATCAAGAGGAGCTTATCCTGTTCAATCGAGTCGAAACAGGTTCGTACATCCACTTTGACAAAGTAAAGCTTTGGTCTGACGACTGGCTGTGAAAAGGAGCGCAGGACCAACAGTTTCCACAATGTAGACTTACATAGACCCCTGCTTTGCCAACAGCCGTGACTTGTAATCTTTCAGTTTTGAATATATCTCGTTGGGTCCAAATACGGATGCACCAAGAAGGTCCGATTGATTGTTCTGTGATAACTCAGAGAGATCCAATAATCCAAAGTGATGGCGGTCGAACCTTCTCGTATGTGAGAATCTGAAAAGCCGCCCGGAGAACCTGGTTGATCGATAATGCGGGAGACCCGTCAGGCTAGTGGCATCTGAGCAACGATTCGATGGAGACAATTGAAAGCAGATAACCTCTCTTGCAGAAGACTTCCGCCTCAGGTTCACGATCGGTCGTACACCCGCCTCCTTAGGAAGCAATCGCACGAAAGAAAATCCCAATTTACGCTTCTGCAGGATATCCTGAGCATCCTCCTAAAGTAAATGCATTAGCCAGTGCATTGAAAAACGGTAGTAGATACATACCGCGTCTAGTTTTTCAAACGTCCCTTGGATTAGGTGGTCTAGAAGAGGGCGACACAGCGCTGCCCAATCATCCTGCCGAAAAAATAGTAATTGATGGCGAAAAGCAGATGATTCCGTTACATAAAATGAGGTCTACACAAGCATTTCAACCCCATGTAACCGGAACATGAGAAGTTGATACGAACCTTGATCAGTGAAATAACAAAAGAGTCGAAATACCAAAACAGGAATTCTTCAACCAGTTCACGTCGTTTGATGGCGTCGGTAACAGATGGTCTTTGATGGCGAGCCGAAAATTTTTCTGGTAAGAGCCAATCGCAGTCTTGTGTGCCAAATCGTTGGAGGACTGTGTGCAACGTGATTGTCTCAAATCGACGACATTTAATAAATTGTTCGACACCTGTATAAGGTATAAGGTAGTGTCAGGTTCATGTATTTCCTAACATGGTCTATAACTTTACGTCTCATCACCATCTTGAAATTCTTCTGAGAGCCCCAAAAGGCATTGGGAATGACGGCCTCGGTCGCTTTAAGCACATATCTAAACACCTGCCGGAGGGGTCAGTAGCAAATTTTGTTCTGAGCTACTGATTACTAACTTCGTTGTGACTACACATAAACTCAACAAACTTCGGTTTAGATCTAACTGTTTTTTTCGCCATGGAAGCCCCGTGAGGAAAGATCTGACTGGGGTGCGAATCAGTTGAGAGGTTTGCCAGAGGCACCTGCGTGATGTCTTGGCTTTGCATGTCTTCTGCCATGATTTCCTGTTTATTGTGAGAAATCAAGAATATATGCGGGTTTGGCTCAACACACTAGAATGGTGGTACTGTCGAGACGCTGACATTTGACTAATTTCATCTTCTTAAGCTGATAAAAAAAGACATGGAGTCAGTGATGAATAAACACAGTTCACATCAGCAAAGTCATTGGAACCTTTGAGGGGCAAACCATCGATCGAATACCTCTATAGTTACATATCCAATGCTTCTTGATGAGCTGCTCTATAATGCTCAATACGGGCTTCAACCGTTTCGGCGTCTTCACGTTTCCTCTCATCTAAAGGTCGGCGTTTCTAGTTAGTGGGGGAGTTAAGGATTGCGATGAAAAGCGCACCTTAATCTCTTCGTCCTTATCGATAACATCACCAGAAATCGAAGGATGACGTCGGTCCTCAAAAGGGTTTTTCAATCCAAATTGACGAGGAAATATATGTTTAAGCAGGTGGCGTGCATCGCGTCCTGCGATGTTCTCTGCAGATGGTACATTACCGTTAACCATATGTTTGACAGGGGCGAGCCGGTTCAAGACGTCTGCCGATAGATTCAAGTATTATCATACTATTCCGGATATGCAAAAAGACACTCACGGCTGGGCGGCAGCCCGACTATCATGCATGTACGGTCTGATGCCGAAACTTTTCCGAAGACGGGACGGGCATATAACATACGGACTGGCATGAATGAGATGGTAGTTGAACCGCGCCTGTCTCCAGATCAATCGCGGGCTCTTTTACTTAGCACAAAACATACTTCTTTGGAGTCTTTTCGGGATCAGTTATGCGATTCTTCTTCGTGCCCTCCTTTGAAGCTTCTTTATCAACTTCATCAAGTTTCTTCCGTTTTAAGGGCCTTTGACCTTCCCCTGGCATGCTCGTCGCTACTTGAGCCGCGGTCAAAGCGTGAGGTTTCAATTCAGTGATTGGCACTCCAACTAGTTGGCAGAGAGAGTCGCTGGGCAAGGCAACGAAGATACTCGTTTGAAGAAGCAGATGGAACATGGCCGCTTCGCCGATACTTTGGCTGGCAATTAGGGAATCATAATAGATGCAGGCGGCAATTCACGTACCGCTCTAAAAGCATCTTCCATTCTAAAGCTTGCAGCGCGGTAATGTTTGTATTTGGGAAGAAGTTAGTTATGGCTTGACGAGACATATCTGCCCTGCCGTATTCCCCACGGCGGTCCGCCTAGAACCCCATGAAATATAAAAGAAAAACAAGTCTGGAGAAAGCGCACTCACGCGACGATACCCAAGGGTCAGAATATTGAGTGGTTTGTTCCTTGTTTGCTCAAAGAGCCTCACTTGCACTCGGTCAATTACCTGGTAAGCAGGTCTCAACACTTCGCAGTAACGCGTCAAAATAGCTCTACCTCATACATCTCACTCATCACTTCGCCAGTCTTGAACCTGTTATTCGTCAACGCGTTGATGGGTTCAACAACCGCCACATATGATGTCGATAAGAGGGTCATATAACGTTCAGGATCATCGGGCTTTTCCAGTATCGCATCGCACACCTGAAGTAGATAGTCGCGCAAAGGTAAAACGGTCTCATAGTGACTCTGAAGTAGTTTTAGTGTCAATATGTGAACCATGGCAAGGTGTGGTCTGGCGCCAAGTTCTCATGGCCGCGGGATCAATTCTCAATTCACGACGGTGTTTATGTAAGGGGCTCGCATCTTAACCTAAATTCCTTGAAATAGGAGACCCCATACTGCACTTGCAACCTAATGATGTCTCAGCACCAAAATCCACTCGAATGCAATTAGCCACTGTTTGATATACATTAAGACCACAGAGAGTTAGGAAAAGGATGTTGAAAGCAGTGCGAAACGTAGGTAAGACCGTTTCATAGAGCCGAAATATAAGCAAAGGGATGTGCCATTACAGACTATACGCTCGCCAAAGCTGCATCAGCTGGGCTATCATCCACTTCCTCTATTCTTGACTCCTCTAGTTTTGTTTCCTTGTCCTTGCCACGAGATAAAAATCCTACAAGACATACTCAGTGACATGAAAAACGCAAAGAGTTATGATGTCACATGCCTCGTAACTTCTTGTCATGTTGTTTCTGACGCTCAGCGTCTGCTGCCCTAATTCGCGTGAGTTCAGCGTTGATTGCGGGTGCATCTAAGGATTGTGAGTTAATTTATATGAATGACAAAAGCGTAACACTAGGAAATACCTGAAGGGTTTTTTTTCAATAGATCTGAGAGAGTCTTTTCCGCCTTCTCCACATAACCCATTTCAGCCTGGGCCTTACCCTTTCGGAACGCTGCTTTATGATTGTCCTCGTTCTTGGTAAGCGCCTATGAAGGGTGTGGGCAAAACTAGCAGGCAGGTGGGGGGAACCGTGACCCACCTTGTCTGCCGCTTCCAGAGCACGCTTCCAGTTTCCGTTCTTGATGTGACAGGCAGATTGGTTTGCATAAATCTTTTCAAGAATCTCATCCACCTAAAATCCATCAAGACGAGCACGCGGGAATGACTCAGGAGTCACCTCAGTCTTCTTTTTCGTCTCGTCCGCGTTTGCATCTGCAGATGGGACAACACTCTGCATAGCCGACCTTAAAGGAAAAATATGAGTAAAGGTTTCGAACTAGTTTCTTTGTTTCACTCACTTGTCGATGCCATTCAGGTATAATAGGGCCTGCGACACAACATATAGTTATGTAAAGTAAACTAATGAACTGACTTGAATAAAAATCACTTCATGATACGCTCTTAAAGCTGAAGCGTAAAACTCCAGTTTTGTAACAATCGAGCTGTGGCGCAACGCATGCACATACCGTCCTTGAGCTGTCCCGTCTTGAACGCCTGATCAGCCACTTCTTTCTTTTGTTTTGCAATGTCAATTTTTGTTTGCGTGTCGAGAGACATGCTGTGTATCGATGAGTAGAGATGTAAGAAACAACTTGAGGTTGTGGCTAAAAGCCTGGGCCTGAACTCGGAGTTTCCCGCCACGCCGCGCGCTGCTGAAGAGCTCTCATCACAAATATTCGTCAACCATGGCCATGCTGAGTAGCATCATCGGCTTCTCAGGCTTTGGCCTTCTAGTAAGGTTCTGGCAGCTAGGGATCCAGAAACGAAACCTTTTCACTTGTAAGTATCATTCGGTCGTGCTCCATTGCAAGCCATATACTGAACTTAAACCTGTTAGATCTACCCGCTCATGTATCCTACATTGTCGGTTTTGGAGTTGTAGGATATTGGGCAGAAGTGTGGGAGCTCCGGTCTACCGAGCTTATTACGCAAAAGAGAGAGGCGATACGACGCATTAGAGAGCGACAATCTGCTGAAGTACCTGAAGATTAGACGTGCGACCAATCGAGGGGTGCGTCTCTGTTTGGCATAATCTCAAATTATCATGTCTAAGTAACTATGCTAGCCCCCGAGTGTGCTTTCAATGCTGAAGTCTGGCGTGGAAGATATGGCGTACTGCAGATTATTCTCAACCAGGCGCACATCAAACCAGTAGCATCGCCATTATTTTGTACCTGTCGACGGATTCTCACGTCTAATGGGAGTCTTGTTCTGCCATACTAAATATTGAGGGCTTTCGAATGCAGCGACGATTAGGACGGTCAAATTGGTCCGCGATTGGCCCCCGACAATGTCTGTGTTGAGCACCAGGGCTTAGCTCGTTGAAACAGCCACTTCAATGTTGGCGTGTTGAATATGCATTGGATAGTTGTCCTCAACTTAAGCAGAAAATCATGTAGGATTCTGACACTAGTCCCTACATCCGGTGGGGCGACGAGCAAGGGAGAAGTTTTTTTTATAAAACTTTATATATGGAAGATTTTGGCACCCTGATCGCGTCGAGTCGCGACGTCGCCGTTGCAGTATCCATTTACGAGCACAATTAATATTGTCTGTATATGCCTGAGCATCTGATCAATTCGAGTTAGTTTGGACCCGTGACTCATACACTATCATATCGTAAATTCGTGGATAGTTTTATGCACTGGCAGTACTCGCGGGAACAAACCTGTTTGTGGGTCCATACATTAGCCATGTCTTAGCCACATGCTACCAACATCTGTCTTAGTCCTGGTACTTCTACCAGTCTTCATATCACCAACAACAGCGACAACCCCTCAAGTTCCGCTCATCCACCAGCACAATGCGAAAACAAGTCCCATAACCCTGTACCTACGTCATTTACACGCAGTCACCAACACTAGCCGTGTGATCTTCACAGATGTCCCTCAAGCACCCCTGAAAGTCTCCTCATTCCAAAATGTGTCAGAGAACCCATTTGCCGCGTATACCCTTTCGACAAGCATGCAGATTACACATCGACCGTCTTCTTTTGCTGCACACGCTAATGCAAGGAGGCTGAGCGCGGGACTAGCGCCAAGGAGCGAATTTGTGGAGGAATTGGTGTGGGATGAGGAGAAAGTGGTGGGCCCCGATGTGACAAGTCGAGAGACGCTGTTAACACTCGCTAAAATGACAAGTAATGCTTATGCTGGTGATCCCAGCTACAGCGAATGGTATGACCTTGACGGCGGCTGGAATGGGGTGCGTCGCTATATTTTCCATTATGAGTCTCTCACAAGTTCAACATGTAGAGCTATCCTTTTGGCTGGGAAGAAGATGCAGACGGCTTCAGAGGCCATGTCTTTACGAACACGGATAACACGACGGTCATTATCTCCATCAAGGGCACATCCCCGTCTCTCATAGGCGATGGACCCACGATAGTGAAGGATAAACTAAACAACAACTTACTCTTCTCATGCTGCTGTGCCAAGGTCGGTTTCTCGTGGACACCCGTATGTGGCTGTCATTCTGGCGGATGGAAGTGTGATCGCAACTGCTTGGAAACAAGTTTAATCGAGGAGAGCTTGTTCTATCCCATTGGCACGGTGAATCGCTTTGTATCTTTTTTGGTTGGTGGTGACACTTCACTGAAGCCTGATGCAGAATTTATACAATAATGTGACTTACATGTATCCCGATGCGAATATATGGATTATAGGTGCGTGTCATCCCCGTGCGCGCCTCAACTGACCTCATGCTTGAGGCAGGGCACTCTCTCGGTGGATCGCTTGCTTCGCTGCTCGGTGTCACATTTGGGGCACCCGTTGTAGCGTTCGAAGCCCCAGGTGAAAAGATGGCTGCAGGGCGCCTGCACTTGCCATCACCAGTATGTATTTCGAGGCATGTTTCTGCATCCAGCTGACTCCAAGTGAACACTAGCCTTCTACACAGCACATCTCACATGTGTATCATACCGCGGACCCGGTCGCAATGGGAACATGTAATGGCGTTTCATCGGCTTGTGCATTCGCAGGGTACGCGATGGAGAGCCGGTAAGTTAGATTCTATCGTCACTTTAGTTTACTGCGTATCTCGGCGAAACTCGTTATTTATTACGCTGCCTAGATGTCACCTCGGCAATGCGATCGTATACGATACGGTGTCCAAGCTGAATTGGAGCGTGAGTTTCACGACGCACCGGATCAAGGTCGTTATTGATGGAGTGCTTGCGAACGACTGGGATGCTGAATCGGTCGATCCGGAGGGCAGACGGTCGGGGGGCCGTGCGGTGCCCATCGCGAAACCCGAAGAAGACTGCGTCGTACGCCATTCCGCAATATATCGCGTATGTAGCTGATATTGATTTTGCCCATTTCAAGGAGTGTTACAAGTGGGAGTATGGTGATTTTCAGAATTCGGGGAGCATAGAATGTTCGAATAGGTCGTGATTAGATGCACGAGCAGTTGAAAGACATGTGGACGACTGTTTGTATTATTTAGGTTTTGTTTTATTTTTTCCGCCATGCATTGGCAACTTTCCCACGACACGGCGCAATTCAAAACCCTAACTCAAATGTGGGAAAACCGATGCCGACGGATGCCGCCTTCGCCAAATGCGTAAAGTTCTAGACCTCGATGGTACCTGGATCTCGAGCTGAATATTTAGTTGACTGCTTGCCGTCTGACAGCATTTTATGTAAAGATTCCCCCGGTTTATTTGTTGACCCCCACACGATACCCGGTTCTTTCTTCAACCGTTTCCTCGCACAGTCTCCCCCACTGTGGGTACTTTCAAGCACCATCACGTTGGAGCTGAATAAGTAGCAACCAAGAACAGTAGGACACATCTCCACTCAATTTCACCCCACCATACACCTCACAAAACGCCTGATAAGCAAACTATGGCACTCGCAGCTGCGCGATACGGGAAAGATCTTGTGCGGGTGTTTCGTATCGTGCGCGAGGCTGAGGCGGGCGTGCACGAAGTCGCAGAATACAACGTATGCGCGCTTGTTGAAGGGGAGATTGACGTTAGGTGAGTAACCATCTTGTTTAGGTGCGTTTCATTCACATAATTTGAGGGGTATATGCGTTGTAGTTTCACAAAAGCGGACAATTCTGTGGTAGTGGCGACAGATTCGAGTGAGTGACTGGCTACGAAAGTGGTTTATTGCTGATTGTTGCGTGCGCAGTCAAGAATATTATATACTGTGTGTTAGGATTCATATTCTGCGGCGCTGATGACCGCTAGATTCCTCGCTTCCCACCAGACCTTGCCAAGACCTCCCCGCACGTCCTCTCGCCTGAGCTGTTCGCAACGCACATTGGGGCCTTCCTCTTGGACAAGTATGCGCATCTGAAGCGGGCCTATGTAGACGTAGAGCGATTACGGTGGACGCGGATCGAACATGGGCCCAATGCGCAAGGTCACAAACATTCCTTCCGGCGCGACGGAGACGAGAAACATGTGGTACGAGCAGAGATTGTGAAACAAGGTTCGGAGATGGAGGTCAATCTGACGGCGGGACTTGTCGATTTGCTACGTGAGTTCCTACACTCTGTGCTGGGGATAAGAGACTTATACTGGCACAGTGCTCAAGTCGTCAGGGTCGTCGTTTTCCGGATTTGTGCGAGACGAGTTTACGACACTCCCAGAAGTGGACGATCGGATTCTCTCCACCGCGGTGGACATGACTTACACGTTTCCCGTACATAAACTGACCGGGCTGGGGGCGATCGGGCAGATGGAGGAAAAGTATGGGTTCCAGAGGGCTGCGGAGAAGTCACGGGAAATTACGTTGGAGATTTTCTGCGATGATAGCGCGAGTGTGCAGGTGCGTTAGCCGATGTCCTGCGTATTGTTCGACTGAATGCACCTGTGTAGGCGACGTTGTACGACATGGGGAAGGCACTGATTGCGGCACACGCTGCTGTGAGTAGCGTGTCATACGTATTGCCCAACAAGCACTATATCCCGGTGGACATGAGCTACATCGGTGTGGACAATGTAAAAGGGTGCGTGGATGCAATAAACCCTGGCACGACTGAGACCAACGGGACACTGCAGGAGGGCAGCGGAGGTATTTGCGCCTGTGGGAGCGCCGAGGTGAGTGTGATGACGACGCGCTGTGACGCAGCTGATGCTTGTGCTTGTTTGTGCCGGCAGTGGGCGGATATCAGCTACGATAACACGTATGACGTCATGATGTATTGTACTGTTTGGCCCACCCGCATTCGGTATAGAGCGGGCGGAGTTGGTGCGAATTACGTCACTTGACCTTTACCTGATCTCGCGTTGCAGCAGAGAACGACCCGGTCTATCACCGTCAACATCCTTATATCCCCCATATCCAGTGTTCCCTTGTCCCATTCTTCTCCTCCTGCCCCACCTTGTATTCACCACCACTCCACTCCCTGCTCCACTCCCAAAATGGCGGGTGATCACAAATGTCCAGTCTGTTCCTCTACTTTCACTAGGCCCCAACATGTCGCTCGCCACATGCGCTCTCGTTAGTCCAGCCCACTTTTTGTTGTCATTTTGTCTCACCCCGCCACAGACACGGGCGATCGTCCGTATAAATGTCAACACTGTGGAGACCAGTTCGCTAGAAGGTCGGTAGCGTGGCAACCTCGCAGCCGCCCATATTCTGATCATTCTGATTGGATCGTACACAGCGACTTGCTCTCTCGGCACGTCAACAAGTGCCATGCCTCCGAAAAGCCTCCTACCACTACCCAGCCAGCGAGGCGCAAGGGCCACGCGCAACCAGGGTCATCCTCCGCAGGCGGCGTCCGTGGTCCCGCTCCTTCGCTGATCCCTCCTCCGGGCTCCCGCAAAGTCTGCGATCCCTGCGCTCACTCTCGCACTCCCGCCCAGTGTGACTCGGGTCTTCCATGTGGTTCGTGGAAATTTTTTCTTTCTTTTCTTTCCCGTAGAACTCCCATCCACGTGATTGACCCTGGTATCGAACATAGGCAAGTGCCTCCAGCGAAACACCAAATGCATCTATGCCAAGGCTCATGAAACTTCCCGTCGACCTCCGGGAACCATGCCTCATGCTCGGCCAGACCTGTTTGTTCCCCCTCCGACAGTCCCGTCCATGGCACCTGCCACAAGACCCGCTACTTCTGACACTCTCTTCCCAACCCAGTCCTCATTCAACTTCACCGTACCAATCTATCCACAGAGCCTCGATCCTAACGCAGCTACAGCATATCCCTCGGGTGCATTCGACGCATCACCTTCCCTCGCTGCTGCCCAATCCGTTGAGTACTCTCTCGCGTCCTACCCTGATTCCGCGGAAATGCTGAAGTATTCTTCCATGTACTCGCATGACTGGCCGCAGTCATCCAATCACGAGGCTGCATTTACTGATCAGGCGCTCGCCTTCCCTCAAGGCCTTGGATACCCGGATCCACACAAGTCAGGGTTGGATACTTTTCTGGATGGATCCTACGGAGCTGGCAACAACTTCTTGTATAACCACAGCCATAGCACAGAGCCACACCACCCTCAACGTGATGCGCAAACGTATGGCTTCGACCCCGCTGATACCTTGTCATATGGTGCTCAATTGCCCCTTGTTGGTAGTGATTACGCATTTTCGTCTCAGTCCCAGCAACACCCAGGTCAACCCGATCCACAATTCACTTCTGGCCTTCCTAACACCCTGCACGGTCCCGGCATACCAGGCGTTCAATCACAGTCTCAGGCGTCTTCGTCTCTCTTCGCCTTAAATCACGAAGGGGGATTCTCGAGCGCATTCGGGCTAATGAGCCTAGACGACCCTGCACTTGCTGCGGAGATGAAAAAGCATGCATCTTTCTTCGCACCGGCCGACTCCGACTCCAAGTTAAAGGATAGCCACGAACTTGGAGGACTGCCCACGCTTATGTCAAGCAACGGTCTACCAATGCCGATGACAATGCCGCTAGGAGCAACCACTCCTGGACGAGACGCGAACGTCGCAGAGCTGCGCGATTTCTGGAAGGCGTTTATGCGTACACCTGGGGAAAAAACCCCAGGCGGTTTGGCCATGCTCAATGGCCATGCAAGCTCTAGCACGCACCCAGATGGCGGACATTCGGACCACGAACGGCCGTCATTAGGCATGCGGCGCTCCCTCTCCAAAATGGCATCGTTACCTGATATCAAGACACCGCCGCTGCATGCAGACGGTGGAGGTCGGCAAGGAAACGGATTCTCTTTAGGTCCGGGACGAGGAGAGGATCTACGCTCGTATGAACTTGCAGTGTTGGCACGTCAGGCTCCGAGCTTAACCCTTGCTCCACGGAGGCGCGCAACGCTATCCAACGAGGGTTCCGGGAGCGACGGAATGCCGTCTCAGGGCCAGGGACAAGGCCAAATGCGTAACCAGCAGTTTCAGGCTCCCTACCCTCCGCAGCAACAACAGCAACAGCGCAAAAGCCCTCACGTATCAACAGCGTCTTCGTCACCGCAAGACGACAATTCGCCCGCCGCGTCCGTATCGTCCATCGCTTCTGCGCCGGCAGCGAGCGCAGGAAGACGAGGGTCGACGACGGCCGCAGCTGCAACTAGCATATCTCGTCGTGAGCGCCCTTCCTTCAAACGTATCGCGTCACAGACGCTCGGGCCGTTCGAGTCCAAGACTGCGAAAGTGTCGCACCAGCATTCCGGAGACACCCGGTTAGACGCAATTGCCCAGTATGAAAGTGACGGAGCGTCTAGGTCCCGTCCGGGCACGAGTCACAGCGTCGAGTCCAGTGCAAGCGGGCGCGGAAGCCCAAGCTCCGAATATCCATCTGCGTTGTACGAGCCAGGACGTCATAGGCCGGAACACCGCAGGCTGAGCGCGCCGACGACGTCGGCGACACGACCTATGTTCCTGCCTCAATAATGCACACCTCTGATTGATTTCACCCACCTTTGTTTTCTATCTCTCCTTCAATTTACCGCTACACCTTTTGTTAGTTCATTGCGCGCACGTATGATCTTAATCCATAAGACTTCCTTTCGGCCGATTCTTCTGTTCCTCATTCCCGGTCCGTTTTATATCCACAGCTGCTGTCGATGTCTCTTTTCAACCTTCCTCACTTTCGACTCTGGCTATACGTTGTATCAACAGCAGCAACGAGCAGAAACTGCCCTCGTCCCACCCGAAGGAATGTAGGCCAACTACAGACTTCCCACCATTGTATACCGTACTTAGATATGCGTTCTTGACCCAAATAGGATGTCTTTTATTAACTTACCTTTGTGCTAATTATGTGCACGTGCGTGTTCTGATGCGCCGTGGCAGGATCGATTTCCCACGGAAGGTTTCTGAGAACTTAGCCTGATGTAGGAGACCAGGATGGGTTAGATTCGAGTGATGGATCGGAGCGCTTTCATTGGCTGGTCTCATTATATAACTTAGGACGAGAACGTATTTCGGTGAATTCTCTAAGACCCCAGTTGACGTATTATTCTCACGCTGTTCAACGTGCTCACTCATTCGTAGTTATGCGTCGCGGTCATGAGGGGGAACGCCGGGTCCTTAGCCCACCACGTTCTTTTGTGCCATTTCCGGCGTTGGGAAGTCAGATGCCTCCCTCGATTAGAGTATTGATTAAATGACGAGGCATGCGCCAATCTATCGAACTTTGATTGGAGAGACTGAGGCTGTACAAGGATAGGTTCGACGGAACGTAAACAAAACAGAGATGTTGCATAGGGAGGGGGACTCGGAGTTGCGGGCGAAATTGGGTTACTTAGACCGTTGGACCCGATGGTTCATTGACCAACTCTCTTTCCAATTTGTCGGCCGGAACGCATAATGATAATGTCTTGTATACAATTTCTTTCTTCGTTTTCTCCCAGTGCAACCTGTAATATATATCGGCCACTCGTGTGTTGCTCGGAGGCGTGCGGCCCTGGATTTAATCGTTAATATGTCACAGAGAGGGTTCAGTCAGTAATGTAGAAAGTATGTACCGTCCTGGTTAACGGTTCCGATATCACAGTCACTTTGGCGTTCTTCGGTAATTTGAGATGCTCGTGCCCCCGATTCCACTCGAATGGTTCCCTTATGAAAACCTTTGCGTAACCAAGACAGATGTTAATCCGATACGGCGATAGGCTAGAAGTGCAAGGAACGAACTTGCTGGTCTTTCACCAAAGCCTGACTGAAGGCATTCCCGCTAGGACGGTCGCTTAGACTGTTATGAGGAACACCCTTGTCCAAAGGGGTGTTGAGTTCCTCAACAACTATGTCAACGGAGGTTTTATATCCGATTCGATACAGAGTGTCGAATATATTCTTCTGCCACTGATGACTCTGAGGGTCTGCTCAGAAGGTATTTAAAGCATCGATGGCCAAGAGCTTACAGGTGTGGCCGGGGTGCGCTCGTGGGCATCAATTTTCACGATACTGCCGTTGTAAATGTTTTTGTTGATCATGTCGGAGGTCGCGTCTTTGACTTTCACCCAACTTCCAACCTGTGTGGTGGGGTGGACACAGGAGTGAACAATAATTGTAAACTCGAAGATGTACTCACATCCACGGCTTTAGGTGGGGGTGGTGGAGTAACAGGCCGCTGAGGCATATTCAAGTTCGTTTATTGAAGCACTGCGAGCGTGTTCTGCACCCTCAACGTTTTATATGTAGGGAGCCGAGCGCAACGGGAATATCCTATTTTGTTCCCAAAGAGTTGCTTCTCCGTTGGAAGGCACTGCCAATCGATAACAGGATTCGAATCATTCCTGATGCAGGGTCTCGTATCCCCCAAATGAACCCATCTAGCCGTCACGCCAGGTGCTATGAACGTCGCGTCCAGTTTCAATGATGTCTTGTAGGGGATATATCATATATGTAGATCTAGGCATGAAGAATTGTTCATGTATTATTCAAATATTCAAGCCTTGAAGGTGTCTGGAACCTTGGCAACATTTTCGGCTTGTGAAATATGGATCCTCTTACCAAGTCATATGTAATACGCCACGATGGGTTAGATTCTCATGATGCATCGAAGAGCTCCTATTGGCTGGTTGATTTATGTAATTTGGCACAATCTGGAGTGTGATCACTTCTTTCGAACGTGGGGCTCCTCGTTCAAGTACATATTTAACTTATTATACTGTGTTCACATGGTTATGGCGGGAGAACCGATGACATTTGAAAATTTCCACCACAGTTTCCCTACTAAGACCCTTGGGAGCACGGAATTGCATCTTCTCGGCACGACACATAATTTAGACTTGCTGTTGTAGAGAACTGATATCTTGACTCTAGCGTTTCTGATTGTGTATTTTAAATGCCGTCCCATATCCAATCTTACTTGATCAGTAATACTAGTACAAGGAGCTCAGCTGCCAGGCGCGACATGGATCTATGTTCTATCCTGGAAACATTGCCAATCGATAACAGGGTTCGAATCATACCCTGATGCGTGACGTCGAGAACCTTAGTAGAGGATGATGGATCTATTCAAGTTACCGTATTGGAAAACAAGACTAAATACCAAGAGAACGCCGAAAGAACCGCAGAAGTGGCTCCAACCTCGATCGTGATAGCCAACGTAAAACGCGTGTCAAGAAAGATGGCTGGGGAACGCGATACGATCCCCAAGTGACAATGAAGTCTTTAGGAAGAGACTCCCAATGATCATCAATAGGGCTTCGCACTGAATCTCGCGGTAGAGAAAGTTGCAGTTCATGTAGACTAAGGCTGTCGCAAATGAACTCGCAGAAACTAAGAGCCTCATGCGCGGTGAATCGCCGAGATATAATGTGCGTTGTCATTCCATCCAGAAGCGGAGCAAGAAGTGGAACGAACGGGACGATATACTGGAAAATAGATGATTAAGGTATTGGCGCAAGCTCAACTGAGGGGTCGCTCACATTGACTTCGCGGAGCATATTTCCCATATTGGCAACGTCATGGAGAAAGGGATCGTAATCCGCTTCGCCTTGTTCAGTGTCATCGGGGTTAAGCCACGTAGAACCAATGTAAGCGTCGAAGAACGGCAAACGGCGATCTCTTGGGGGGGTTTGAGGGAGGAAAATGCGCGACACATTGAAATCAAATAAAGCGTAGCGAACTTGTGAACTCGCCCGATGAAAACTTCTACTTTCGTTTTCTACCTTACTAGACCGATCGCCATAAGAGAAGTGGTTGATAAGAATATTTCTCCAATGAATATCCTATCGCGTCCGTCAGTTGGAGAAACAGTGATTGCGGAAGAAAATCGCACACGGTGGACAATGCCACGTCTGTGAAGAAATTCAAGGCCCTAGAGATTCGATGAGGAACGAAGAGAAAGGTTTTGGATGATCGAAACCTTGAGTAAAGAATGAACAAAATAGAGAAATTCGTTAACGTTTTGAAAGCTCGGGAGCTCCGCATCTTCACCCCATCTATACAATGAATGTGAGACAAGAATGTCCGATGAAACGTAACCATCTCTCACCGAGGAGTAACCACGAAGGAAAAGTCGTGGGGAGAAGGCAGGATGTCAAGCGTAGGAATCACAGATGGAAAAGAATCAGCATCGCATAGTTCTTTGCAACGTAGTAGTGTTCGATGAATCTTATATTCTTCTGTATTGTTTTGGACTAGTTTAATGACCACGTCACGCTTGAGTCGATCTTGGGCGTATGCGATTTGCAGCTAGATGAGAAGGGGTTATAAGAATCTAGTGAGTGGATAGAAAAGAAACAGGTACCGCAGGTTCACGTTCATAAGTCGGTTTGTTTGGATCATAGCAGACAACTGCATACGGATGACTATGATTACTGGGTTCTGTGGACCAAGGTTGATCGACATAGTTTCCATGTACCAAAAGCATATCGTATAATGTATATCCGCAGGATTCCAGATAGGGTCGATATGCCATCCAAAAAGGGACACGGTTCCATTGAGAAAATTCAGAGCACGCATTGCTGGAATAATCACGAATATCTTCTGCGTTCACCTAGTGACCAATCATGGCATACTTAAGTGCGGCAATGAGACAACTTACGGATGGGAGATCAGAGTCAAGGAGGAATGACATGTTTAAGTTCACCTAGAAAGTTCAGAATCAGGATAAAGTTCTGTCATCGCGTTGCACGATCACGTGACGTCGTCGCGATCGTGCGACATGCTTATAGTATGTCATGATGGATTTCTACATACAAATGGACGCAAGCGTTTCATGGTTATTGTGCGAACTCTCAGTGCTTCCGCAGACATTGGGTCAGATTAAGCGGAGGGAAAAACAAACAAAAATAAAGCATATATTCTAACAAGAAATATTCTAACAAGTCAGAACACTGGTCGGTTTGAAACGCCATCCCGAAGTGCTCCCCCGGTATTTTCACCGGAAAACGTGAGAATTGCCATCGAAATATTGATATTATTGTCGCTCTGTTGTTCTCTCACTCCGGGTCTATATGGTGAAGAGGAGATCACCGACAACATTACCCTTTGAAAGCGCTGGGCTGCATCTAATTGGACAGCAAGTTTTTGAGGGTCCGCCCACTGTTGTAAGGAGTTGGTATCCCAACTTGAACGTTTCCGGTTATTGTGTATTTTGCATGCAGGATATTCCATATCCAATCTTGAGCGTATACGATATACTGGAATGAGTCGAGCCCAGTGCGACGGAGGCTTATGTTCTAAATGAGCTGCTTCTACGCTGTAAAACATTGCAAATCGATAACAGGGTTCAAACCACCCCCGGATGCGTGAGGTCGAGGCAGTTAGTAAGTAATGCATGCATTAGTATATTGGAATATCATACTAAATGCCCAAGGAGCGCCGAAAGAAACGCAGAAATGGCTCCAATCTCGACCGGGAGAGCCAACGTAGAACACGGATGAAGAAAGATAACGGGGGAACACGATACGATCCCCAAGTGGCAACGAAGTCTTTACGAAGAGACTCCCAGTGATCATCAATAGGGCCTTGCATTGGATCTGGTGGTAGGAGAATCTGCAGTTCGCGCGGACTGAGGTTTTCGCGAATGAATTCGCAGAAACCAAGAGCTTCATGCGCGGTGAATCTCCGAGATATAATGTGCGTTGTCATTCCATCCAGAAGCGGGGCAAGGAGTGGAACGAACGGGACGATATACTGGAAAACGAATGGTTAAGATGATAGCCTAAGCGTAACTGGTGGGTCGCTTACATTGACTTCGCGGAGCATATTTCCCATATTGGCAACGTCGTGGAGAAAGGGATCATAATCTGCCTCACCTTGCTCAGTATCGTCGGGATTCAGCCACGTGGAGCCAATGTAAGCGTCGAAGTACGGCAAACGGCGATCCGTTGGCGGAATTTGGGAAGGAAAAATGCGCGACACATTGAAATCAAATAGAGCGTAGCGAACGTGTGGACCCGTGCGATGAAGAATTCTGCTTTTAGTTTCTATCTTTCCAAACCGATCGCCGTAGGAGAAGTGATTCATAAGAATATTTCTCCAATGAATATCCTATCGCATTCGTCAGTCAGAAAACTATTGATTACTGATGAAAACCGTACACGGTGGACTATGCCACGACTGTGAAGAAATTCAAGACCCTAGAGGGTTCTGTGAGGAATGTAGGGACATTAAAGGCTCTGAATGATCACAACCTTAAGCAAGGAATGAACAAAGTAGAGGAATTCGTCAACGTTTCCAAAGCCCGGGATCTGTGCATGTTCACCCCACCTGTAAATGATGTGAGACAGTAATGACCGGCGAAACATAACCACCCCTCACCGAGGGGTAATCACGAAGGAAAAGTCGTGAGGAGAAGGCAAAATATCGAGCGTAGGAAGCACAGATGGAAACGAATTAATGTTGCATAGTTCTTTGCAACGTAATAATGTCATATGAATCTTGTGTTCTTCTGAATTGTTCTGCACCAGCTTAATGACCACATCATGCTCGAGTCGATCCTGAGCGTATACGATTTGCGGCTAAATGGGAAGAGGTTATAAGAATGTGGCATATAGTGGAATATACATATAGAATAGGTACCGCAGGTTCACGTTCAAAAGTCGATCCGTTTGGGTCATGGCAAACAAAGGCATACGGATGATTTTGACTACTAGGTTCTGTGGACCAAGGTTGATTGACGAAGTTCCCATGAGGTCTTATAACCATATCGTATAATGTATATCCACAAGATTCCAGATAAGGTCGATATGCCATCCAAAAAGGGACACGGTCCCATTGAGAAAATTCATTGCTAGCATCGCTGGAATAATCACGAATTTCTTCTGCGTTCACCTAGTGACCAATCGTGACATACTTGAGTGCAACAATGAAACTACTTACGCATGGAAGATCAGAGTCATGGCCTAGGAATGACATGTTTAAGTTCACCTAGAAAGTTCAGAATCAGGATAAAGTTCTGTCATCGCGTTGCACGATCACGTGACGTCGTCGCGATCGTGCGACATGCTTATAGTATGTCATGATGGATTTCTACATACAAATGGACGCAAGCATTTCATGGTTGTTGTGCGAACTCTCAGTGCTTCCGCAGACATTGAGTCAGATTAAGCGGAGGGAAAAACAAACAAAAATAAAGCATATATTCTAACAAGTCAGAACACTGGTCGGTTTGAAACGCCATCCCGAAGTGCTCCCCCGGTATTTTCACCGGAAAACGTGAGAATTGCCATCGAAATATTGATATTATTGTCGCTCTGTTGTTCTCTCACTCCGGGTCTATATGGTGAAGAGGGGATCACCGACAACATTACCCTTTGAAAGCGCTGAGCTGCATCTAATTGGACAGCAAGTTTTTGAGGGTCTGCCCAATGTTGTAGTTAGTTGGTATCCCAACTTGAACGTTTCCGGTTATTGTGTATTTTGCGTGCAGGATGTTCCATAATTTCGCTTGACGAAAGTGTATATGATATACAAGAATGAGCCTAGCCCGGCGCGACGGGAACCTATATTCTAAATGAGCTGCTTCTGCACTGTAAAAGATTGCAAATCGATAACAGGGTTCAAACCACCCCCGGATGCGTGAGGTCGAGGCAGTTAGTAAGTGATGCATGCATTAGTATATTGGAATATCATACTAAATGCCCAAGGAGCGCCGAAAGAAACGCAGAAATGGCTCCAATCTCGACCGGGAGAGCCAACGTAGAACACGGATGAAGAAAGATGGCGGGGGAACGCGATACGATCCCCAAGTGGCAACGAAGTCTTTAGGAAGAGACTCCCAGTGATTATCAATAGGGCCCTGCATGGGATCTGGTGGTAGGCTAATTCGCAGTTCATGCGGACTGAGGCTTTCGCGAATGAATTCGCAGAAACTAAAAGCCTCATGTGCGGTGAATCTCCGAGATATAATGTGCGTTGTCATTCCATCCAGAAGCGGGGCAAGGAGTGGAACGAACGGGACGATATACTGGAAAATGAATGGTTAAGATGGTAGCCTAAGCTTAAATGGTGGGTCGCTTACGTTGACTTCGCGGAGCATATTTCCCATATTGGCAACGTCGTGGAGAAATGGATCATAATCTGCCTCACCTTGTTCAGTATCGTCGGGATTCAGCCACGTGGAGCCAATGTAAGCGTCGAAGTACGGCAAACGGCGATCCGTTGGCGGAATTTGGGAAGGAAAAATGAGCGACACATTGAAATCAAATAGAGCGTAGCGAACGTGTGGACCCGTGCGATGAAGGATTCTGCTTTTGGTTTCTACCTTCCCAAACCGATCGCCGTAGGAGAAGTGATTCATAAGAATATTTCTCCAATGGATATCCTATCACGTTCGTCAGTCGGAAAATAATGATTCCTGATGAAAATCGCACACGGTGGACAATGCCATGGCTGTGAAGAAATTCAAGGCCCTAGAGAGTATTCTGTGAGGAACGTAGGGACATTGAAGACTTCGAATGATCGAAACCTTAAGTAAAGAATGAACAAAATAGAGAAATTCATCAACGTTTCCGAAGCCCGGGATCTGCGCATGTTCACCCCATCTGTACAATGAATGTGAGACAATAAAGACCGGAGAAACGTAACTGCCTCTCACCGAGGGGTAACCACAAAGGAAAAGTCGTGGGGAGATGGCAAAATATCAAGCGTGGGGAGCACAGATGGAAATAAATCAGTGTCGCATAGTTCTTTGCAACGTAAGAGTGTTCTATGGATCTTGTGTTATTCTGAATCGTTTTGTACCAGCTTAATGACCACGTCACGCTTGAGTCGATCTTGGGCGTACACGATTTGCAGCTAGATGGAAAGGTTATAAGAATCTGGCATATAGTGAGTGCACAAAAAAGAACCAGGTACCGCAGGATCGTATTCATAAGTCGATTTTTCTGCGTCATAGCAGACAAATGCATACGGGTAATCCTGACTACTGGGTTCTGTAGACCAAGGTTGATGGACGAGACACCCATGTAAAAAAAACATGTCGTATAGGGTGTATCCGCAGGATTCCAGATAGGGTCGATATGCCATCCAAAAAGGAACACGATCCCATTGAGAAAATTCATTGCTAGCAAAGCTGGAAAAATCACGAATATCTTCTGCGTTCACCTAGTGACCAATCGTGACATACTTGAGGGTAACAATGAAACTACTTACGCATGGGAGATCGGAGTCAAGGCCGAACAACATGTTTAAGTTCGCCTGGAGGTTCGGTCATCGCGCGTATGAAGTTGCACGATCACGTGACGTCGTCCTGAATAGCGTTCTGTCATTATGTAATACCCTAATTGAATGTTGAAGAATACTCATTCAAACACTCGGAGTGAGTCAATGAGTCAGTATAAGTATGTACCAGGTAGAACGCACCCCATCCTCTCTACCCTCCCAGTCACACCTCTACCATCATGTCTCTTTCCCGCTCACTCATACTCATTATTTTTGGTATGACCACCTGGACGGTCACGGTAAACGCAAGTCCCGTAGTGGAAATCCGTGACTCTGTCATAAGCGTCCCACTTGCTGTGCAGCTTAACGCGACAGGTGGTGCGCATGCTTTGCTCAGAGTCGACAGAGCTCGCTTTGCAGCGTTGCGGACACAGGGTACGCCTCCTCTGGAGCGGAAGTCCGTCCCCGCTTCTGTCCTGGATACTGGCGTGCGCATGCCCAGCGTTTCTCAGCCTGAGCGCCCGGCAATTAACGATTCACCATGACTGCAGGTGATTTATACCTGCCAAGTTGGCGTCGGCAGTCCTCCTACACAATGTGAGTGCATGCGGGATGACATTCTAGACAGACGATTGAGATGTACGTAGACACCCTTCTAGTGGATACTGGATCTTCTAATACCTGGGTGGGTGCTGAAAAAAAATACAAGGCCACTAAATCTAGTCATAAAACGTCGAATAACGTTTCGGTTTCGTATGGTTCCGGCCAATTTTCGGGCATAGAATGTATGATATCCTTGTTACAATTATTATACGACGCTCATCTCAACCTCGTTTCGGTTTCTCACAGATACGGATACTGTAAGCATCGCTTCGACCACTATTAAAGCACAGTCAATAGGTGTTGCTTCCAATGTAAGTGGCCTCAATAGCGGCCTCGACGGCATCCTTGGCATTGGCCCCGTAGATCTTACCTTAGGCACTCTACATCCCGCCACGTTAGAGGCAATTCCGACTGTCACAGAGGCAAGTTACATCTCCTGCTTTTTCTGCCCTTCTTTTAATTTAATATTTCCCGACTTTAGAATCTTAAGACGCAGCAGTTTATCTCAGCGGCAAAGGTTGGAATTTCTTTCGAACCCACAACGTCAACATCCGAATCAAACGGTCAGCTCGACTTTGGCGGAACTGTATGTAGCGTTTCCTCTCGTATTTTGCTTCATTTTCAACAGATGTCCCGAGTTGCCAGGACTCGTCCAAGTATACTGGCAGCATTCATTATGTCCCTGTGACTGATATTTTCCCTGCCGCAACATACTGGGGTATAACGCAGAGCGTCACTTATGGCTCCTCAACTCCCATCCTTTCTGCTCTTCCTCCTTCTGCGGGGATCGTAGACACCGGCACCACTCTTATATACCTACCAACCCCCGCATTCCAGCGTTACCAATCTGCTTCAGGGGGTATTCCCGATCCGATTACAGGCCTCTTGTCGATCCCTCAGGCAAAATTCAAGAGCCTCAAGAGTCTGCTCTTCACCATCGACGGCGTCAAGTACGAATTCACGGCCAACGCGCAGATCTGGCCTCGTCATCTGAACTCGTTCATCGGCGGGAATTCTGAATCTGTATATCTCATTGTTGCGGATATCGGATCTACCTCTGATAATGGGGTTAAATTTGTGAACGGTTTTGTTTGGCTGTGCGTTACAATTTTATCGGGGGTTTTTTTTTATGCGTTTGGTTCTCATCTTCGCTTGTAGTCAACGTTTCTACGCTGTATTCGACACAGATAATCGGAGAATCGGATTTGCGAACACACCTTTCACTCACGCAAAGAGCAACTAAGTATCTGTCGATCAGATGGTAGAAGATAATAAAACGAGTAATGACTCTTTGATCAAGAATGGAGAGCATGGCCTAGTGAGTATAATCGATCCATCTTGCTGTGCAATCAACCACCTTCCCTGCTTCGATACGGACTCATCGAACTGGATTGATATTTTTCTGGGTTCGAACTTGCTATCTGCGTGGTGAGTCGTATTTTATTCATTCGTGAGTAACGCCAAGTCGTCCAATCATCTTAACCGAGTGAGCTGTTATATCTTGAAACCTAGTCAAAGCATGGGCTACGTCGTCTTTTAATTTGGATATTCTAGTCTGTCAGGAAGACATGAGGAGTGAGCGACTTGAATTGTCATGGAGATAGACTCAGAATATAGACTACCTCATGACCAGAAGGCTATTTTAATTTTCCTCCCATGGGTTTCAACATTTCGAAAGGTAACCCCTTTTATTTTGTCACGCTCACCGTTAGAAGTATAAAGCTCCCCGTCTCTGATCTCAATCATCAACTTGAAAGTCGGGGTCCAGGATTTCATTGGAGCACTGCATGAAAATGCTTAGTACGAGCAGTCAGTTTTATCTATGGTGGTATGTACGCGTGTCATCACTCCTTCATAACACTTTCCAGAACGGTGGCATTGTCTATTTTCTCGACGTATAAATCTTCGCCAACTGGCTCGATGTATATATCGGCCCACCCCCACTGGGTTGGATGCTTTGACAAACCTAACCTTTAGCTTCCGCTCAGGAATATTGTTGATAGAGGAGTTGGTAATATAACATATGGTAAGTTATTTCCCCTCGCTACTACTTCAATCAGACATCTGGCTCATCGCTGCAAATGCCAGTGACACGTGGGATAAGCATTATCTCGAGTCGACGACTTCTCGTATGCAATCTACCTTGTTTCCCGGACTTGCAGATCATTTCCTGCGCGGTTCCACTATGTCCAGGACTTCAAACGTGCATATGTGCGCCCTCGACCAGTCAATTTGAATTCGATGGAACAATACTCTATTGCAGAAACGTAAATTGACCACATCATTTTCGAGTTAATATTCGGGAGATGTCAATTACAAAGTGAGCTACTTCTTTATCTGCGACGTAATGATACTGAATGAAGCTACAGCAAATTTCTCGTTTTGGAAATTTGGATGGGTGTCTGCTGGGTTGAATTGGGGAGGGTTTGTGTTGGTTTTCTGGAAACTGCTAGCTCGTGTCTGCACCGTACTACAGGTTTGTGAGGTAGTACAGGATGATAAAATACCTGTGTCTTGTGAAGCACGTTTGCGTTCAACTAGTCCAGACTCATGGTGATTGAGCTCTTTGCTTGTACCCTAAGTCTGCACAGCTGTCATGACTGCATGGCACGAGGCGAGGCCTGACGCTCATTTCCCCGGACGAGCCCACTGGCACAGCTGTATAAATTCATGCATATTATCACATTGTCTGGCACTGGAAGCACACCTTCTGCGCATGCCAAGACGCGGTGTGCATATCTGATCAGCGCTTCCCTCGTTTAGCCTAAACCACGTTCTTATCTCCCGTGGACCCGAGCGATATCTACAGCGCCAGAGCCTCAGATGAACAGGATCAACACCCAAGATAAATAGACAGTGATGTTCCATCACGTCGAGATCACGCCGGAAGGGCGTGGAAAGAGGACATGCTGCAGGGAAGCTCGCATTTCGAATATTGCAGCACGCTAGAGAAGCGGGATGGCCTGAGCGTCGTGTTGATCTGGTCCCGCGCTGATCCCGACACCTCGAGGCGGTGGGCAAAGGACCCCGGACAGCGCGGCGAGGACAGCTTGCAGACCATTGGCAGCCAATTAGCAGCCAATTAGGGACAGCGAGCGATGAACCCGGGTTTCCAACTCCGCAGGGTCTGGAGGCCGTGATTGGGTCGACGATGCAGGGGTCTCCGGGGTCCCGATAGGTTAGAACCTTGTCTCTACCCCGACGCTGGTGCACACAACATCGCCCAAAACTCTCCGTGTTTTTCTCAAAAGTTCTGTTTCCAGTTCCTCTGCTCAGAGAGCCTGATAACGTCTTTCAACCGCCAGGAATCCATCTTTAGTCCCAGTTCTTTCCGGTCTACAAGCTAGCCTAGGTCCTCGTTCCAGTTCATATATCATCCTCTCCATGGCTGCTGCCGTACGCAACAAATCCAATCCTCCGAGGAAGGCACCAGGCATGCAGGACTCTAATCCCCCTAGGTATGCTCTCCTTTTTTTCCGCGTTCCCCCAGTACCACTCATCGCCCGTGGCGTCGTTAGGCGTGCTCCCGCCTGGCGCGGTTCCTCCAATCCCCCCTCCAACGCATATGCACCATCATCAACCAATCAGAGCCCTCGTCTCGCCCACCAATTCCCTCCCCTCGGCGTGCAGCCAAACGGCGCCGCCCCAGATACACCGCTTCCACCACCGTCTCTAATTGGCTCGACGATCATCGTATCTACACGTTCAGGTCAACGATACGAAGGCTCACTGCTCTCAGTTCCTGCAGCTGCCGACGGCGACGCTGCGCTGCAGCTCAAGGATGTCAAGGACCTTGTGAACCTCAACTCACCCCTAAAGGACACTGTCACCCTTCCGGCCGGCAGTCTTGCGAACTGGTCCAATGCCGGTGTGCCACAAGAGCCATTAGTCAAGTCGAATGGTGATTTCCGCACTGATACAGATATCAGTGGCGGCAGCGGTGCCACACGGAGAGAGAGGGAGCTGCAGGCGTGGCAACCGGATGGCAACGCCCCTGCCTCGTCGGGGGTTGCCGGTGTGCGTGGTGACGAAGCCACATTCGGTCCTGGAAGCAACGCTCCCAATGGTTCGTGGGACCAGTTCGCCGCAAATGAGAAAATGTTCGGCGTAAAGACTTCCTTTGACGAGGACGTATACACCACAAAGATCGACCGCTCTACTCCCGATTTTAAGGAGCGAGAACGCAAAGCGCAGGCTTTGGCGAATGAGATCATGGGTGTATGTTTTTTTTCCTCCTCGACGGAGCTGACTAATGTCATGAGATACTGCAGGCTGCTACTACGAATCCCCATCTGGCAGAAGAGCGTAATATCTCGGTGGATGACAGTGGCGTGAATGAGGAAGACAAGTGCTCATCATTTTTTCTTCCTTTCGCACGGGCCTTACTGATCCCTGTGCTCAGATACGCTGGTGTGGTGCGCGGTGCCAACGCATATGTACCGCCAGGTGCCCGTCGCACTGGCTCGGGAAACAACGTACCTCAAGCTCCCAAACCTGCTGTTACCCCTGGAACCTCTGCAGTGGCAACAATGGAAATCCCCAAAGTCTCGATAACGGATTCGACCTCGACACCCACTTCTAAGCCCACTAGCCCTCCCACTGGTGGATCCTCTCCATCACCCAAGGTTTGTCGTCCATCCTTTTCTCACGGACGTCTCTCTAAACTGATGATCCCGTGGACAGCCCCCATCCGATCTGATCCCTACCTTCCGCGATTTCGTAACAAACGAAAAGCAGCGGCTGACACAGAAACGCCAGGCCATTGTCAAGAACGAGATGGACAAACGCATGTCAGAACTCGTCAAGTTCAGCCAGAGCTTCAAAGTCCGTCGCATTCCTTCGCCCACATCCATTTCTTCTCTGACCTCCCGTCCCCTTCTCTCCGCCTCTGTCCACTTATGTAGCTCAACAAGCCGATTCCAGAGGACCTCGTCGCGATCCTCGCCAAGGATGAAGAGAAGCAGAAGCAGATCCGCGAGAAGGCCTCCCGGGACGCGGCCTCCACGGCCGCACGTTCCATTGGAATGACCCACTCATCCAGCGCACCCTTAGCCAGACCCGCACCAGCTTCACCCCCCATACAGCCCAAGCCCAAGCCGCCGGCCCCCACCGTTCCCGCGAAGCCTGCGGTACCGACTGCAGCGCCTGCAGCCTCTGCAGCGAAGAAAGACGGCCAGCCGGCACGCATACCGATGGTCATTCAGAAGATTCCAGCGTTTAAAGGGAAAAGTGCCAATGCTACCGCAACGCAGGAGAAGAAGGATGACAAAGAGAAGAGCACGAGCCCCGCGCCAAGCGATCCCGCGCCTAAGTTGAATGTGAACGCGAGTCCGTTCAAGCTTAAGCCTAATGCGCCGACTTTCAAACCTGTCGTGCGTGGTTTTTGTTTGATGATTGTGTATTTACGTACGCATGTACCCAGACGACGCCCTCGCCGTCGCCCAAGTCGAAGCCTGTAGAGCCTATCGCGCAGGTTTGCTCTTTTATATTGTCATAGTTTGTGGGTTATTGGTTGACGTTTCTTAGACCACAACAACGCCGGCAACACCTAACCCATTCTTTGGCGCACGCGTGCTCAAGAAGGGTGCACCGGTGCATGTCAAGGACGACTTTAATCCGTTCAAGAACGCGAAGGTCGCGGAGGCATCCACAGTCGGTTAGCTTAGCATATCTCAGCATTTAATTTCCGTCACTAATAACAACTCTTAACTCTAGGATCTAGCTGGCCGTACAACGGGAAGCGTTTCGCAGCCATGTACCCCAGCCTCCCTCCACCCCCCGCGCAGCAGCCCATGCCGCAGCATGTCCCTCCTACCGGTCCGCCGGCCCCGCCGCCGCCACCCTATGAGGAAGATCAGCACGCCGCTGCTGCGCGCGGATACGGTATGGTATATGCATATTCGCCATACGCCTACCCTGGCCAGGTCAGTGTTGAATGGTATCGGGACGAGACTGGTAGGGTGTTGACCTATGCGAAGCCGCCGCAGCAGCCCATGATGGCCGGTGCGCCTCCCTCTGGTCCTCCTGGAAACTATATGCCGTCTCCGTTTTTGCAGCCTATGCATTACCCGCCTATGCCTCCCAATGGTCACCGTGCGTCTTTCCTCATATCTTGTTTATAGTCCTCGTATAGGGGCTGATTGACTGCTGGGCAGAAACCATGTATGCTCCGCCTCCTTCGATGGGAAACATGCCCCGTGAGTCGCGAAGTAGTTATTGAGCTACCGGGACTGAATGGATGGTGTTTGCAGCCCCACAACAATATATGCAGCCTCCCCCACCCGGAGCCTACCCCCCTCCTCCCAACGGCGCAGGCCGGGGCTCAATGCCCCCCACACCCATGCCTCCTCATGCTCACGCATATGCCTATCACCATAGCCCCCAACGTGCGTGCATCTATCGACTACCTTCTATGCTAGCATAACCCGTCTATCTGACCTTGCAGTCTCGCACGCCGTCCCATATCAATTGATGATGCCCCCTCCTCCCAACGGTCCGCCCCATGGGAACTACGAGAACGGCCCGCCGCCGGTACCTATGGGCGGTGTCGGGCATGCATAAGGGGTGGCTTGAGGGCTTTACGGGAAGGTTGGTTGTACACGTTTTGTCTCCCGCGTTGCGTGGTCGGGCGCGAGCAGGCATGTGCCGTGTACCTACTTGTCTTTTGGATGGGATCGTGTTGTGAAATTCTAGTCCGTCTCGTTTCCTTTGTTTTTGAGAGTTATAAACAAGATGCGCTGTAGCTGGCTGAATGTAGTACAACAAGATGAGCGAAATGAGAGTCTGACTAATGTGTCTACTTCCGGGGCATCTTCCGCAGATATGCTATCTCGATCTTCTTTAGCATTCCTTTTAGGTTCTTCCCAGCCTTGTTGCAGTTGTCTTGTATCCAATTCTCCAGCTCGTGGCGTAGAGCCACCAACTCGTCTGTAATAGGAAGAGATGCATCTCGACGGAGCTGCTGTGGGTTCAACAATGCGTCGAAGAGCCTATTCCAGAGATCCATCTGCCAGTATCGCTTCATCGGCTGCGAGGATTTCAGTTTTCGAATCCCCTCTGGGCTAACGGTCTCAGTCGTCTCGATGTACTTGCCGAAAAGCATGCAGTACGCGACGCTCGCAAGGCCAGAGTAGTCGGCTTGGAATGTCCACGGACTACCTTGACGCATTTCGATGCAATCGCGTCCGTCCGTTATCCAGTCAGCTATGAAGGTCTGGCCAGGAGGATAGAATCTGGTGTCGATGGTCCGCCCGAAGTCTATCAGTTTCAGACCTTTGCTTGCCCAGCCGCCTTCTCCAAGAGGACTGTAAGTGCTAGACCACGCCGATGTCCCACCGGGAACGTCCTCCAGACGGATCATGCAGTTGTCAATCTTGAGGTCGCCATGAATAAACCCATGATCATGGAGGCCCTGCAGGATGCGTAGAAGCTCTACGGTAAAGAACATGGCGAGGAGTTCGTCAAGCCCTCCGCCAGGCTGTCCAATACCGACTTCTGTTGCACGGTTGACGGTTTCGAGGAGCGTTCCTTGCTGGCATAGATCAAGGATGAGGAAACTTTCATCCTTAAACGCATACAGGCAATGCGGTCGGATAATCGACCGACAGAGGTCGTCTGGGACGGCGGATAGGACCGCACGTAGCACATATGATTCCCAGAGATTAGTTGGACGAACGGCTTTGATGGCAATTAGACCATCATCTGCATCTATGCCTTCGTCTTCATCCTCGTCCTCATCTTCATTCTCAGACCTTAGTCTCATCTTGTTCATATTCTTCGCTATGAACACGGCTCCGAAGCCACCTTCTCCAAGCTTATCGAATACTTCGAACATGTCACCGTCCAGTTCCAGACTAAGCCCGTCTGAGCTGTCTGAACTGCGACCTGAATTAATGGCGCTTCCTTTCCGGGAAAGCTTCGCGGCAAATCGTTGCATGGCATTCAGATTATTCGCGACGCAACCATGAAGATCCCGGTGATTCGGGTCTTCCGGAAATAAGGAGAGAAGTTTTGAAATGATTTCAGGATCTGAAGGATTGCACGGATTCGGCGGATCAAATCCTGACTCCCCAGCTATTTCCTCGGAAAGGTTTGCGGTTGTTGATTCAACGACGGCCGAGGCTACCAAATTGCCGTAGTTGGGCTCAATGGTGAAACCATCTGATACACGGAAGGGTGCGCGGCTTTGGTCAAAAGATGAAAATACATCTCCGGACGCCCTCTCATCAACGTCCATTAAACCCGGAGGAAGAACATATGGGGTTGCCTCTTCCGTTTCGTTATAAGCCCTTCCCTCGTTCGTCTCTTCCTGTTGCAGCTCAATCGCTAATTTCTCCGCGGCATCCTGAGCGTCCAACGCCATAAAACCTTTATCGAACATGGACGATCGGTCACTTCCTGGAGTATCGATTGCACGAGTACTAGTGAACTCGAATGTCCGTTCCGTTATGGGTGTCATGACATCGAAATTGGCGAATCGACCACTAGTTCCAAAACGGTGTCGGTCTTCAACCTCTTGGAAGTCATTTTCAACGTCTTTCTCGAATGTCCACGATCCAACTCCCTCACTTGGAGGTATTTGCTCTTTTTGGTGCGTTGGGCGAAAAACCGGTTGGGATGGCGTGCCTTTTCCAATAACTGGCCGCCGTAAAGTGGACACGAGCGGAAAGTCTTCATCACGATGAACCTGGAATTTAAGGATCTTCGAAGCCGCCGGAGCTGGAGGGTTATCAGAGCGAGAGGTCGGGGGTAATACTTGGCTATCGGTGTCATCATCCACGAAGGGGATGAATGGACGTGGGGGAGGCAGAGGAGGGGGAACGTTGGTGATCTCTTCTGTAAACTCGTCAGATGTCACGTCATCTCCTCCGAAGACATCAATATTGTTCGGTTCTTCCTTATCCTCTGCAAGAGAATTCAGTCGAGAGACAGCAGGCGTACTCGCACTAGTTTGCGGACGGACGACCTTGAAAGCCGGCACAGGCGTAACAAGTTCTTTTGTGACGAGAGCCTTGCGTGCCACGTTTGGGGTAAAAGCATTGCTTCCGGGTGTCTTGGTCGTAATAGGGACGAACTGGCAAAATCATCTCAATAGCTGCAACAACATAAAAACGAGTGCTGACCTTCAGAGGGCCTGGCGTAGCATTTTCTCGTTTCTGGTCAACATATGGTTGGAATGCTGACAAGAAAATTAGGAGGGTGCAGCAGGAATAGCTCGACACCGACCTCGTGGCTTTGTTGCAGTCCCCGCATTTTCGTCTTGGAAAACAGGCCGAGCAGGCCCCGGAGTGTGCAGGTTAGCAGCGGTCTCGACTGTTTTAGGTGGTTTGTCCACTGCTTCCTCTGCATCGGAATTCTCTTTCACAGGCGAGTTGTACATATCGAAAACATCCTCTAATGCCTGCTTTGTATTGATGGTTACTGTGACACTCTGCCGTCTCGTGGGTCTGGCTGCCTTGCTAGAATGGTCATTGAAGTCGACTTTCACAGCTCGGTCTTTGGGTATAGCATCGCAGTTCGGGACCGTTGAACTATCGGGCACCGCCGCGTTTGGTGGCGGAGGAGGTGGCCATTTCTTGCCAAGTAGACCCAGATGTCGAGCACGAGCTTCCTCAAAGCTATACTCGGTACCGTCTGATTCAAGGAGTAGTGTCAAGTCAAACCTCAGCTTCTCAGGTTTTTTACCTGGAGGAGGAGGTGCATTTAGATGAGCATAGGCATTTAATCGTGTTGAAAGCATTGGTTGTACTGCGTGTGTAGTATTCATAGAAATATCCTGCCGGTTAGCATGTGTAACGGACAAGACGATTGGACGATTGGAATCAGCCCTCCGAGGTAAGATATTGCGTAATGGATCTGTACGAATGATCATCAAGTCATTAGAACATGCATCCTGGTGAAAATAACTCAGTCGTGAACATCTGCATTCTAGACAACGGTGGTACCGAACCTCTCTAAAAGGAGGCACCTTCATTGGTAGGGGTTCGCCTACAGTACGACGGAATTGGTAATTAGTTTGAAAATTTTGCAGGTGCTTCAAGGGTTTCGCCTGGGTTCGTAAGCCCAAGGTGACAACTGTTTCTGCCTCAGAAAATCTGAGTTCTTCGTTTATCAATGAGACTTCTGTCGCGAGGGTACCTTATCACTCACCGTCCTTCTCGCTCCAGCGCCTCAGCATACTCTTCGAAAAATAGAGCATACAACTTGCCTATCCCCATCTCCATCATATACGCATAAACAAGTGTTGGTTTGTCAACGTAATTCGCGAAGAGAATCCACAGTTTGACATAGCGAAAATCAGTAGTTTTGTACCGCGCGTCGTCCTTGAACTTGGAGACAGATTCTTCCAACAGCTCCAGTAGTCCCGATTCAGCATGATTAGCGTAATTTTGTAGAGTCCACTTGACAAGATCATTGTATGTTCCTAAGGGATCTGCCTCGTCTTCTAACGCGGATACTAGCTTGGCGTACATGTCATTACGTTGCTTGGACAATTGCTCCCTCCGTGGGCTAATGATCGAGCTCATCGCAGAAGAAGATGCCTTAGGTTCTTTCTAGGTTCTAAGCCGTGGCTGCACCACGGACAGCTGTGGACACTGAAATGTGGTTAGTGAAGCTAGTGAAGAGTCTGCATGTGACACGTCGTGTCTGTCACAGATTATCACGTGACTTACAACAATTATGTAAAGCATGTGCCACGTTTTGACTACTACCTAATTACTAACTAGTAACTACTAATGATACATGTTGCTCATCCGGATGAGAAACAGAATGTTCGGGAAATCCTAATCCCTGACTAGCAAGATGGTGGGAAATTTGTGGCACTACAAGAAACCACATGGTTGAACTCTGAGTTGCTCACCATGAACTTCCCCTTTCATGAGATACCATCTGCCCAATTCTACGACTTCTCTCATTGTGCTCCACTGTCAAATTCTTGTGCAGGGACAATGGCAATCTCCACACTCATGGCAGGAAATGCCTCTCATTTGGTACACACAGATTCAATGCCAATCTCTCTTCTCTTGATGGGGGTGTCTCATCGCACAACACAGACTTTAGCTTAATGTTGGACCCACACTTGGATGCAACTCAATTTGGCATGGTATTAAGGACCGGATCAGATGTAGGTTGGATTTGGTCAGAACTCTCCTTGACCGAAATCGGAAAGTTGCGATATTTGGAAATGTGTGGAATATCAGATGACTCGGAAATCAGAGATCCGAAGCTGATCTATATGGGCATTGGCTTCAACTTATGGGTTGCACCCTCTTGGATTTCTAGTGCCCTGGTATTTTGGACTGGAAGACTGGACAGGATTATCGGAGTTCCAATAGTTGGGTCTATTCGGAAAGATCAGTGACAAATAGTAAGTTCAGACTTATCAGAGATGAGCAGAAGATTTCAGATATTTGGGATTTGGAATAATCAATGTGGGAAGGAGCAGGGATAACGATAAGTGAATATTGAGTAAGGATTTTAGCTTTACGGAAAAGCGAGTATAATCAAAGAGTGGATTTCGGGATGTCAGAAATGTTGGAGTCAGAATAATTCAGGTATTGATATAAAGATCAAGGTGTAAGGACTTTGATACAGGTAGAACTTGGTGCGATGAAGAGTAATAAAAGATGTAGTGATATAGAGGGTTGACTATATATATCAAGTATAACGAGATAACGGGTTTTAACAAGATGTTAGATCCCAGATCCGACCCGTGTTATTCCAACGTTTCACGTATTCCGATATGCCTTTTCTGCTTATTTCCGACATGTCCCCATTATTATTCTTAGTCATGGCTCTATCTCGATATTACCCCGTACATCTTATCTTGATTCCCGTAGTCGCTCCAACTTCGGAACTCCGTATCACGCACCCTGATCTCCGTTCCCGATTTCAGAATCCCGCATGTCTTAAATATGTTTCTCTTCATCGGAGCTTCTTTAGCTTGTGAATCGTATCGAACCGTATCGTATCGTATCATATCGAATCGTATCATATCGTGTCGTATTGTATTGCTTCACTACCTTTTGTGTCACTATCTCTCGTATCACCTTCTATCTCTTATATCGTATATCTTATACCTTTCCACATCTCGCACCCTTCATATCTCGTTACCTCAACTTGTTATTCCAATACAACTCGTAACATCTTGACATATTCCACCCATCCTCTATCATTCAACCTTTATTACACTTCGTCGCTCCAAACTTCTACCTGCAACAAGGCCTTCAAACCTTGTTCGATATTCCAGTTATTCTGACTATTCCAATTATTCCAACCACTCCAATCATTCCGACCCTACCTCGTCCAACATCCCAAACCCTCCTTGATTACACTTGCCTTCCAGAAAAGCTAGTCTTTACTCGATATTGATTTATCGTTATTCCTACCCATCCACATTGAGTATTCCATTCCCGAATACCCGAAGCCCCCGCTCATCTCTGATAAGTCTCAATGCATCATTGGCACTGACTTCCCAAATAGACCTGATCAATCGGAAACCCGGTAACACACTCTGGTCTTCAGTCTGAAATACCAGGGCACTAGAATCCAAGAGGGCGCAACCCATAAGTTGAAGCCAACGCCCATGTAGATCAGTCTTCGGATCTCCGACTTCCAAGTCATCCAGTATTTCCGTGCATTTCCGAATATTGCGACTACCGACCTCGGTCAAGGAGAGCTCCGACCAAATCCGACCCCGACGTCAAATCCGGCGAACCCTAACAGTCTGACGTCAAATCCAGCACACACTGGGGGCATGAGCATAGTTTTAGTGTAAAAAATGTGATAAAAATGCTTTTTCCTTACAGATTATTCATTCACTGTTCTGGTTGAAAAATCTCCCAAAAATGCTGCTTTTTTATCAAGTTTTAGGACCTGAAAATCTGGTACATACTTCACATTTCTAGGCATGGGAAATGGATGTAAAATGTGAGAAATAATGAATTTACTCATTGATTTCATGCCACAAAAATGCAAGGACAATCTTGGTTTTCATTGACATTTTCAACAGAAAAGAACCAAAATTTATCCAAGATTCCATAGTAGAAAAAAGGTGAGAAAATTAGTAAAATATATGAGATTTTCATGAGATTTTTCAAAACTATTAGCCAATGAATAATCCAAATGTTTATCCATCAGGTTTTTCCTTGCAAAAACTAAAGAAAAATGTTGGATTATTCATTGGCTAATAGTTTTGAAAAATCTCATGAAAATCTCATATATTTTACTAATTTTCTCACCTTTTTTCTACTATGGAATCTTGGATAAATTTTGGTTCTTTTCTGTTGAAAATGTCAATGAAAACCAAGATTGTCCTTGCATTTTTGTGGCATGAAATCAATGAGTAAATTCATTATTTCTCACATTTTACATCCATTTCCCATGCCTAGAAATGTGAAGTATGTACCAGATTTTCAGGTCCTAAAACTTGATAAAAAAGCAGCATTTTTGGGAGATTTTTCAACCAGAACAGTGAATGAATAATCTGTAAGGAAAAAGCATTTTTATCACATTTTTTACACTAAAAATATGCTCATGCCCCCAGTGACACATTCCTAACAGTATTCGCAAGCTAACACTCTTGATTTCTATAATGTCTTCCGACACCTGAATTCAAACACTTGATTTGGACGACACCAACAGATCTACCAAAAATGTCGTCAACCCATCAAATGTTCACGAGTACCCCAGTCTTCTCAACAAGTGCCTCACAAACGAAGACTTCAAATCCGACCCAATTCCGAGCAGCATCGACAATGCGACTTCCAACCATCCTTGTGATAATGACTCACAATACATGGCAGCATTTTCTGACCAAACCCCGACCTCGCCAACACCGAAACTTTCTGACATCCTCAAACAAGATGGCAAGTTAATACTACAGGAGAGACCATGACGCATCAATCAAAAGTTATGCCTCTACTGTGGAAAACCTGGTCATAAGGTGAAAGAATGCCCGAGGTCATCATCCTTCACCAGGAAAGCAAAATCCCGAACCACAACTGTCACAATAGGCGATTCCAACATCACGGTCCCTTTAGAGGACCTTCCAAATCCCCAAAACTGACAGCTCAAAGACTCTTGAGCACAATTCCGCATTCACATCTCATTGTGCCTTACCAAGAACACCACAGACACTTTCCGGAAACACCCCCTGTACTTCCAACAATTCCACCTAAACTCCGAATATTGCCCTTCTGAACAGTTTCGACCGATCTTTAGGTTTAAACACCATTTTTTTGGATTCCTGCTTTCCGCTGGCCTCTGTCTCTTCCATCACCAATGACATTTTGTCGCAACACCCAGTAGGCGATCCACACCAATCACGTCCTCCCATCGAGCGAAAAATCCAGTTGCTATTACATTACATATAACGACACTGTAGTTTCTAATTGTTCGGATGTGCTGGGAATGCCACTAACCCACCCCTACAATCCATTGATTGACAGGGTATTGGGTAGTATCTAGTTCCGCACTCCTTAACAAGAAGATTCAATTCTATGACATGTCTTCGGGAAACCTGCAATCTGAGTTTTTCCGAATCTCTGAAATCTGACTTTGCTGCGACATCCCCCGACCCACCATAAACATCCAACATCAATGTTTGTTGAAACCTCAACTCGCAACAATGATGTGGAGACTTCAGCACATTTCCAATGTGGAAACTTCGGCGCATTTCTGATAGGAAAATCCATTACATCAATTCTTCCAATTCCAGACAAGCAATCATCAATATTCCGCTACATACTCCGACAAGATCACATCTATCGGAGGGAGAGAATCTCACTTTGGAAAAATCATTTTTCCTTACATCTAGTTCTGCCAGAACCACCTCGAGAACATTAACGAGACTCTAGCTATAGGATTTCATCCAATACATTCCGCACAGTACGTCTGTACTTCCTCGAGAACACTCCAGGACGATCTCCAAACCCAAACGCCAAATCTTCCTCAAAGACATCCTTCCACATCCAAGATTTAGTTTTATGACCTCCGAATTCTAGACTTCCGAATCCAACTATTCAAGATACAACGCAGTTACTCCGACTCTAAGTCTAGTCATCAACACCAATTTCCATGTTATGGGACAATAACCGATAAACCGCCTTTGGAAACAATAATGATCTCCTTCAAAAGGCACTGTTCAACCCCTCATATCCATGAATGCACCATCCGTACATCCTCCAACTCACGTTTCCAATTCCGACCCTTCAACCATTAGGACAATATTCCAGGCCAAATATCAAGTACCTTAACAATGTCCCCAAAAACAACCCACAGCTCCACCAGAACATTTCAATTCCTATCTTTCCGACACCCTTTTCTTCCCTACACATTTTCCTTACTCTGTTTCCCCTGCAAACACTTCTCCGAATATCCAAACTTCCAATTTACTCCTCTTGTTCTCCTTCAAGTCCGAACTTCTGATATTCTCCGAATTTCTCAGGAAATTCGTGATTGCAACGATTTCAACCAGACAACTTCAAGACCACTATTGAGAAATTTTCCAAAAAGACACCATTCATCTCCTTAGAAAAGCCAATATGTTTCCGATGAATCCTTTGGTCCTCCAACACTCCAACTCCTTACCCACCTTCCAACGCTTGAGGTAGACAATGGGACGTCTACCTTAAAGGGGGAGTAGCCACTATGTTGACAATTTACCCATTGCAATCCCCTACACCGACTCCAACCTTTTTCCGACAACTTCCAACCCAACGCTTCAATTTTTCGTTCCTCCTAAGTCACTATTTACATCCCGCAATTCCGGAACTCCTTCGACATCTATGACCGTCCACATCCCGATATTCCAACCCTCTCAACTTCTTCATGATTTTTACACATCCAATCCTGATCCCAAGTCAATCCCGACATTCGTCCAGTTCCAACTTCCCCAGTTCTCCAACACCCTTGAACTTCAAACATCCTTGATTCACTGTTTCTCATCTTTCTGAGTTTTCCGTTTTTCTGATCATTTCCGTTGATCCAAGCTTTCCGTTTTTCCAATCATTTCATTTTTTTTCTGATCTTAAACCAATAAGAAATAACTTCATTGTCTAAACCCTTCTACATTACTTCACCGAAATTTCTCCAATTTATTCATATTACTTTTCTCCTTCCGACTCCTATTCACTGCATTGTTTCCTCTTCCAGCCCATTGACCTCCAGGTCAAGCCCCGCTGTTTTCCCCAATTCCTCCTCCACTTGTTTCTCAGAATCCGCATCTCCTGGATTCACTGCCTCCTGGCCGATTCCCGCCTCCTCCAGACCCTCCTTTTCCAGTATCTCCGGGATGACATCGACATCCATCCTGATGTCGTCCACCTCCTTCGCTTTCCCTTTCCCCTTGTCCACCGCCTTCTCCAATTTCGGTTGCGGCCTGACGTTTCCGTCCTCATTCTCCAACCCAGCTTCTGAGCCCACCTCCGGTTGTGGTACTGACGCCCCATGGTACGTCTCCCACCACTTCTTCCAGAATTTGAACTCAATTTCCACGATCCTGTGTGACTTCTTCAATGATTCATTGAAGGTCACCATCCCCTCCACATTGTAGCAGAGCCACTTTGTGAGGGAATGGATTGTCTTTCGGAGCCCGCGGACCTCTGCCACGAGCCCCACATCCTCCGCCTTGTCCTCTGCGTCGTCCTCCATTGTCTGCTCTTTTCCTTTACCTTTCCCCAACGACGCCACCCCATCCTGATCTGTGACCGCTTCCACCCAACATCTTTTTGTCGCCGGTCCTGGTCCGGCCTCCACGTTCTCTGCCCGAACTTGCCTGGACGCCGGTAACAACGACTTCCCTGCCATCTCCACCGCGAAATCCACGTCGCCTGGCCTTGTACACTTCTTCCGGTCGTTCTGACACCAAATGCAGGCCCGCTTACACAACTTTCTGGTTCTCCGCTCCTTGTCGACGCACTCCAACCCCCGTGTCTGACAGAGCACACACCTATCATCAAAGTCATTGGCCTCTGACCACACATCCTCAGGACGCTGTTTGCGGCCTCCGACAAATTCCGAGCCACCTTTCGGATTCCGGTTGACCTTCCATTCTCGGTCAACCTTCTCCAGCTAATCCAATTTTCTGTCAATCCATCAATCAGCACATAGAAGAAATCCGACTTACCGAAAACATTTTGAGTCGGGCCTCCTCCCACACTGCCCGCGTCGACTCAGCTTTCCGCCAATCTGCCTCCTCCTTCCACTTCCTCCGACCTGCCTCCTCCTTCTCCTTCACCTTCTGATCCCTTTCCTCCTGCTCCTTCTGCTCCCGTTCCTCCTTCTCCTTCCGCTCCCACTCCCGCTGTTCCACCGCCTCCCTCTCCTGCTTCTCCTGCTTCGCCTTCGCCCTTTTCTGCATTTTGGCCTTCAACTCCGCCCTCCTCTGCTCGTACTCCCTCACTTCGGCAGCGAGTTCTTTGCCAGAGCTGACTTCAATGATGGAGCGGGTGGGCGACAATGACTTCGAACGCGATGGCATTTGGCTTGGGTGGTGGTGGTAGGGGATCAAAAGCTATTTGCGTTTTCACAAAGCGTTTTCTCCTATATATATGTCCGATCCAAGATCTCAGCCTTTACAGATAACCGACACCCAAAACTTCCCATGGTATTCAATAGCGTAATCAGCCTCAAGGGCTCGGCCGTAAAAGGGAGATACTGTTAGATCCCAGATCCGACTCGTGTTATTCCAATGTTTTATGTATTCCAATAAGCCCTTTTCCGCTTATTTCCAACATGTCCCCATTATTATTCTTAGCCACGACTCTATCTTGATATTATCCCCATACATCTTATCTTGATTCCTGTATTCACTCTGATTTCAGAACTCTGTATCACGCACCCTTACCTTCCATTTCCGATTTCAGAATCCCGCATGTCTTAAATATGTTTCTCTTCATCGGAGCTTCTTTAGCTTGTGAATCGTATCGAACCGTATCGTATCGTATCATATCGAATCGTATCATATCGTGTCGTATTGTATTGCTTCACTACCTTTTGTGTCACTATCTCTCGTATCACCTTCTATCTCTTATATCGTATATCTTATACCTTTCCACATCTCGCACCCTTCATATCTCGTTACCTCAACTTGTTATTCCAATACAACTCGTAACATCTTGACATATTCCACCCATCCTCTATCATTCAACCTTTATTACACTTCGTCGCTCCAAACTTCTACCTGCAACAAGGCCTTCAAACCTTGTTCGATATTCCAGTTATTCTGACTATTCCAATTATTCCAACCACTCCAATCATTCCGACCCTACCTCGTCCAACATCCCAAACCCTCCTTGATTACACTCGCCTTCCAGAAAAGCTAGTCTTTACCCAATATTGATTTATCGTTACCCCTACCTTTCCACATTAACTATTCCATTTCCAAATACCTGAAGCCCCCACTCATCTCCGATAAGTCTCAATGCATCATTGGCACTGACCTTCCGAATAGACCCAATCAATCGGAAACCCGATAACACTCCAGTCTTCAGTCCAAAATACCAGGGCACTAGAAATCCAAGAGGGCGCAACCCATAAGTTGAAGCCAACGCCTGTGTAGATCAGTCTTTGGATCTCCGACTTCCAAGTCATCCAGTATTTCCGCGCATTTCTAAATATTGCAACTACCAACCTCGGTCAAGGAGAGCTCCAACCAAATCCGACCCTGACGTCAAATCCGGTAAACCCTAACAGTCTGACGTCAAATCCAGCATGCGTTCCTAACATGGACAAACCATAGGGCACCATCCTTCTTTTTGACAAAAAACACTGGTGAAGCCATCAGTGACTTTGATGGTCATATACGTCCGGTGCGTAGATTCTCCTCAAGGAACTTGTCCAATTTGGCCTGTTCTCCTGGCAATAGGGGGTACACCTTGGGTGATGCTCGTGGGTTGGCTCCTGGTTCTAGTTCTATGGCGTGGTCCCATGGCTTGCATTCTGGAAGCTTGTCAAATGACTCCTTTGCAAAGACATCTTCATAGTCAGATAGGTAGTCTGGAAGAGTGTCTGAAGTTGGGAGTTATGCAAGGCTGCTTCTGCAAGGTGTTGGGATGTCGTTGAAGAAGCACGAATGAACTCAGCTTGGGGAGGGAGCATAGCGACTAGAATACGGTCACCTCTTCTATAGCTTCAGATGTATCTTTGGCTGTTTCAGAATCACCCCCATATTGTTGACTCAGGAGGAGTTCTTCTCCGGCTATTGATCCACCTGAATCATGCATGAGAATAGGACAGGGACCAATACAGCAGATATGAAGTCATAGGGCTTTCTGATGTTCTTCCTTGACGATGTTGCGACATGTGTGACACTGGGAAGGACAGCAAGTCATCTGTACTTCTTGAGACTTCCAGTCAACTTCTGGGTTGTGGTCTCGAAGCCAGGTGTAGCCAAGGATCATATGTTGACACCCTAGGCGTGTAACGGCAAATACAGCTCTCTCATAATGGTCTTTATACTGCAGGATTAGATCAACGACTTTAGTGATAGATCCAGATTCATTGGGTGAGCCATCAACATTGTACACAGGAATAGAATGAGAGAGCAGTCGTGCTGTGAGATGGTTCTCTTGCACAAATCCCAAGTCGATAAACAGACCAGTGGCACCAGAGTCAAGTAGTGCACAAACCGACTTGATCTCTGCTGTATCAGTGGTTTGGACCTCAACGAGGAGAGAGAGGGAGTTCAGGCCTGGGGTGGAAGCAACAACATACTGTGCAGGAATATTTCATTCCCATTTTTTACGACAGAAGCAAGGAAGAGATCAGGAAGGAGTTAGGGGTTGTGTATCTAGCATTTCAATGTCCGTCGCAGAAGAATCAGGTTCTGAATCTGTATATCCATCATTTACCTGATTATACAGCAATGGAGCGGAATGATTGGAAGTTGGCAGCGGGGGCACACTATTCACCTGCTGCATGACACAAAATCCTCTTCTTCTGCTTCCTGAAGCTCTGGGCCATCTTCCTTGATAGGGCTTGTGACTCTACAACCAGTGGATGACAGCAAATGAGCGATCCATTTGTCCTTTTCTTCAGCAGTCATGGTATGAACATCGAAGGCCTGAGGACACTCTCAAAAGAAGTGGCCTGGTTTTCCACACTTATGACAGACAAGAGAGCTGGGTTGGCGATGGCAAGCAGCATCTACCTCCATTGCCACTGGTTGGACACCCATGGTAACAATAGGTGGCGCTATCTGAAGCTGTGGTGCTGATTCTGATTCTGATTGGTGAGGTGGGTGTGGGTTTCTGTGGTTGACACCAACAGAGATGGCAGAGGGATGGGTAGAAGTATTTGGGGTAGCACGTGAGGCACTTTGAAAGGCTTCATTAGCAGCATGTGCTTCTGAGATTGTCCTAGCCACTGAAAACCATTCGGAAAGGTCATCATCCAATGGGCGTCCTTCAACCATATTAGCAATCTGGCTCTGGATAGAAGGGTCAAGGCCGTGGTGGAATTTCATGATGAGGGAGGCCTGTTCTCCATATCCAGACTCCTCGACCAGCTCTTCAAACCCATTGATATAGTCATCAACGTGTTAGATCCCAGATTCGACTTCCGTTATTCCAATGTTTTCTGCATCCCAATAAGCCCTTTTCTGCTTATTTCTGACATGTCCCCATTTATCATTCTTAGTCACGATTCTATTTCAATATTATCCCTGTATGTCTTATCTCGATTTCCATATTCGCTCCAACTCTGGAACTCCATATCATGCACCCTTATCTTTCCATTTCTGATTTCAGAATTCCACATGTTCCTTTAAATACGCTTTCCCTTGCTCAAGCTTTCTTTAACTTGTATATCTCGTTATATCTCATTTAAACCTGTTATCTTGCTATAACTCGCAATATCCTGTTGTACCCAATATATCTTGTCAACCCTATATCATTATATCTTTTATTCCACTTCATCACTCCAAGTTCTATCTGCAATAAAGCCTTAAAAGTCTTTCAACCTTTATTTGGTATTCCTATTATTCTGATTCCAACATTTCCAACATTCCAAAACCCACTCCTTTGATTACACTCGCTTTTCTGTAAAGCTAAACCTTTACTCAATATTCATTTATCGTTAATACTATCTCCTCCCGCATTGGTTATTCTGATTCCAAATATCCAAAACCTCCTGCTCATCTCCGATAAGTCTTAACATACTATTTGTCACTGATCCTTCCGAATAGACCCGACCATCGGAACTCCGGTAATTCCGTCTGGTCTTCAGTCTGAAATATTAGGGCACTAGAAATCCAAGAGGGTGCAACCCATAAGTTGAAGCCAACACCCATATAGATCAGCCTTTGGATCTCCGACTTCCGAGTCATCTGATATTCCACACATTTCCAAATATTGTGACTTCCGATTTCAGTCAAGGAGAGTTCCAACCAAACCCAACCTCACATCTGATCCAGTCCCTAACACAATGGTACAGCAATTCTGATAATATTGACACAACTCGAGTTTGGTCCAGGCAGTAGTTTCTTCATGGGGAAGGAAGAATGTCAACTTGAATGCCTTCTCAAAAGAGACCCAGGTAGAATGGGTAGGGTGACCGGTTCTAGTTTCCATTTAGAAGATACATGAGGCGAAGGATGAAGCACGACCAGATTTCATGAATGACAGGGCCCACAGGACTTTTGCGTGATCATTGGCAAAGTGAGTCAGGCACAGGGAAAGATAGAGTTTGCAAGAGGTTAAGAAGGCTCATCCTTTTTCTCTGTCGCCATTGAAGTCAGCAGGAGTGGCAGGAGTGGCATGTTTTTGAGTAGTAGGGGGGGAGAGGGATGCAGTCATAAGGCTAGTGACATCATGGTTCAAGGTGTGCACCTGGACATCTGTCTGTTGAACCTGTTATGCCAGTAATTCCTTCTGTTCTCTCTCAGCACGCAAGGCAACCTCTAGGACTGCAACATGCTGATGCAGCTCATTGTAAACCGCTTGGAAATCAAAGGGATTTGGGTCTTCTGGAATGGGTGTAGACATGGTAGAGGTAGATGGAGTATTAGGGAATGTACCAGAGGGGTCCTGAGCTGCTATGCACCTGAAGATATCAATTCAGAGACGATGGCGACAGTGACCGGTCCAGTGAGTTGGCAGACTTTTCTACTATAAGGGCAACCTCTGAGGCTAGTGGAATATCACACTATAGCCTGGCAGGTGGGAATCCAAAGATATATAAGCCTACAGGAAGCTACAGAGGAGCATGCATACCTGGCAGGTGGGAATCCAAAGAGAAAAGTCTAGGGACCCCACTGCCAACTACACTACTGAATATAGAACAAAGTCCAAAAGGCCAACATGTGGGCACTTGCAAGATCAACATGTGGGTGCTTGCAAGATCAACATTGAGCACTTGCAAGATCAACATTGAGCACTTGCAAGATCAACATTGAGTGCTTGCAAGATCAACATTGAGCACTTGCAAGATCAACATTGAGTGCTTGCAAGATCAACATTGAGCACTTGCAAGATCAACATTTGAGCACTTAAATAAGCACCCGAGACGTAGCTAGAATAAAGGAAGGATGAAATGTTGAGAGGGAGGAGAATAGGAAGGTCATAAGAGAATGAAGATAAGAGGAGTCAAAATAATAGACAGAGAGAAGAGAGAGAATAGGAGAGAGAATGGGGGTTCCCTTACACCAAGCTAGCCAGGTAGTGCTCTGTGATTTGCTCCCCACCTTGGTCTGGGTGTGGAGAGGCTGTGGTAGGTTCAGCAAAGATGGCACTTGCAGCAGCTGCCAGCAAAAGGTTAGTTGGTGCAACAATTGATGGGCTGAGAGGGGGGGTAGAGGGCAGCTCTGGGGGAGAGGATTGTGGATTGGATTGCTGCACATACAGGATGGCAGTGAGGAAGACTAGTAGATGGCAGCGCTGGTGGATAGATAGACGATGAGGCATGGGGGAAAGAAAGCCTTCCAGTGGTTGGCTGAAAGACTAGGAACCATGAGTGCTAGGATTAGCATATCATAATCCAGGATTGGGGAATTCACATCTGGATGAGCAACATATATCCTCTGATTATAACTTACTAACTTAGCAAGGGTCAGTTTGGATATGAAAAATTAGACTAACCAAATCTAAGGCATGACATAGATGCACCCATAGATGACCTGCACCCAAACCCACAGGTATTTCAATTCCAGACAGGTAGACCTGCATCTATGCCATCATCTGCACTCTGGATACCGGACCTGCAGGTTTTGCAGGTACTCACAGGTTTTTGTGTTGAACTCTAACAAATGTTTTGACAGCTGGAAATACCAAGTCAAAACAATTTACAGTAATAATGATGCCCAATGGTTTCTCAGACTCATGCAATATCTGGCACAAACCAATCATGTATAAAGATAGAAACAGACCTGGATGAGAGCAAGGAGGAATGGCAGCACAAGAGAGAGACTTACAAAAGGCAGAGGTATCATCTGAAGGTTGCAGATGTTACACAGGGTAACTGACAGGACAAGTTCATCCTTTTAATTTGTGTTAATATTCTTCTATTATAAATTTTTTTTTTCATCTCATCTACTGCCCGATAGATAGAAATTATTGAATTTGTTTCCACCTGGAGACCTTCGAACGTACTTTGCGTGGAAGGTGGACCATTGTGAAGTAAAAAAAAACGAGAGGAATTACCACATACGCCAACAAGCATGCGGCGAAGAAAAGGGTGCGCGCGCTAAATTGCTGCTTCACAGCGCTCCATGCTCGCGAGACAGGGGAAGAACGGGTATTCCGAGACAAGTTTATCCCATCGCTACACACACGGGAGCGCTCGGAGCGAGGGCGGGTGCATGGGTTTGAGATAGGATCACTTCCCGAAATACCAAGTCCAATTGATAGAAGAGGATTTGGGGGCGGTGAAAGATACACGTTAGGGTCGTATCGCTGTTGAGAGCGCCCACGCTGATCTGGTGGCGAAGGGATGGCCAGGTCCGGGTCAGGAGGAATGATTGTTATAGTGGGAACGATCAGGGTCAGATCATTTGGTGCAACACTTCCCGAGCTGAGCTCATCGAAAGCTAAGAAAGGGGTATAAAATTCAGTTTCAGGCAGTGAATCGGTTGAACCAGAAGCGGCAGGGAGATTTCTCCCCGGACCATGCATGATTAAGTTCTGTGGGGGAACGTGAGCCTCATATGAGCTGAATTTCAGGTTCCTTAACATACCAATACTTCCAGTCGTTCCTGTATCTCTTCTTCAGAAAGGGAGTGGCTAAGATGGGGTTTCGGACTACAGCTTGGTTTTTTCTCAGTGACTTTCCTGAGTGTCTGGAGCAATGCCAAGTGAATATGGGGAGAACAATATTCAAAAAAAAAACAATGCACGTCTCTGCGTCCAAATTTGCGACTGATGTTTTTGATCACCGAACGAATCACAGTTTCGACGGCTGTGGGTTTGGTTGGAGGTAGATCAAGTTTGGAGGAAGAGTTGGTGATTGACACAGAATCGTCACCGTCCAGTGCCCGCTATTACGCACTCATCAGTCAGGCATTTTATGTAATAGGAAATGTAAAGTGGCATACCACTGGTGAGGAGGATTGAATAATGAAAGACATAATAATAATGTTATGTGGAAGAGGTGGTAGGACTCCGAGAGGTTGCGGTTAGAGGGGCGTAGAGAGGAACTTATATAAATATTTCAAAAATAAGACTTCCGGTCCAGACAAAATCTGGAAGGTTGCTCGGATCCATACTTGTATCGGAACAACCAACCGAGAAGAAAATTGTCTCAGGTTCAAATATCTGGCCCATGTGAACTCATTATTTAAGTAATTGCCCATAGACTTGGGAGCATGCGAACACTTTCCTTAATCTGCAGCTCAGTCTTCGTTGTACTCTGTTCGAGTCTGGTTACTGTCTGTTGTACTTTGCGTGATGTTTGATCTGAGTTTCAAATCAGCTAAGGGGAAATCAGGGACAGAATGTGACATAGTCACAGTTGCGGTTACGTTCGGAAAGTTGTCAAGAAAAGCATCCATTCGATCGAAAATGTAACCTTTTTATTGTTTTTCGTAAGAGGTATTTGTATGTTACATTGGAAATATCGCCGTAGCCAATGTTCTAAGATTTATTTTCCCGAAGATTCCTATTATACACAAGAAGAACATGGTTTACAGCGTGCAGACATCTGATTCGGGGCCATTGTTTGCGCTGAATTCATGTTACCACTCGGGCATCAAACATCCTGTGAAACACGCATGACCAACTTCCCCGCATGCCCTTCCTTATGATAGTCTTGCATTAGCGTTTCGACTTCTTCGAGAGGATATGAACGCGTCCTGACTTCAATGCCTATGCGGAAAGTTTAATAACATGTGCCAAAGAATGTGGATATGAACCTTTTTCCGAGACAAGATCCACCATTTCTTTAGCCGTCTGTGCATCACTGAGAACAGAACCCTTAATGGTCAGATTGCGAAATATAAGGTGATTGTAGTGGATGGGCTGCAAATGAAACGCATCATAAGCGAGGTTTTTCCTGTATCTTTAGCTCCCACTAACGATGGGTTCGAATGGCCTAATGTACCATTGTGAGTAATTTTGGTGTCAGAAACCAGGTTCGAAACTCACTGTCCAATCACGACAAAAATTCCGTGCTTCTTTGTTAACATAAGACCATACTCATGTGCGGAGATTGCGTCCGTAGCCATTATCGTCGCATCCACCCCTCCTTCACCAATCTTCTTCAAAGCAAACTCGACTCCTTTCGTCGCATCCAATGCGAAATCCTACAATGGGCTGTCACGTCTAGACCCACGAAGAATGCAACATACTCACAGGTGCATATTTGAGGCTTTTCACCAAATCTAGGGGAGCCTGCCGGACATCTACGGATACGACTCGAAGACCCATGCACTTGGCAAACTGAACGCCAAGATGGCCGAGTGCCTTTTCTTTTGGTTAGATTACCAATTGGTCACAAGATTCTGGATACTAACACCCGCGCCAATTATGGCTACGGTCTGACCAGGCTTTAGAGCGGCAGTTTTCAAACCACAATAAATAGTTGCCCCTACAATGTCGACATGACGTCAATAACGACTCCGAATAAACATTGAGAATGAATGCTTTACCAGCACACATAAGTGGTGCCGCCGATTCAAAATCAATATTTGCGGGCAACGGGATCGTATAATTGCTGTCTGCAATCATGTATTCTGCTCCAGCACCATCCGACGTGACACCACCCGATTCTTTGTTCGGGCAGTATTTCGGGACACCTTGTTTGCAGTCTGAACACTCGCCACACGGATTCCTCATGCATAATGCTCCGACGCGATCAGAAACCTACGTAAGTGAGTACGATATTGTAATTGGAGTGAGAGTGAGAAATGCGAACCCTAACGTTGGAGACATGAGACCCGACAGCGACGACTACACCAGTACCTTCATGAGATGGTATAAGAGGTAGCTTGTTCCCACCCGTCATTTTGCTCTCAAATTCCCCATTTTGGACCATCATCTCTGTATGACAGTAGCCTGCGACAGCGACCCTGATGAGCACTTCGTTATCGTGCTTGATCTGTGGGACGGGGATATCATTTGAAAACTTGTACGGTTTTTTGAACTCCGTGATTTGAAGACCTTTCATTCTCTTGGGTATCCCTGCCAGTGAGCTCGCCATGGTCTATCGAGGTACGAAAGCACTAGCCCGTAACTGCTTATATAACTAATCTCACTTTTTAGTTACTAGGCGTTTTCGGAAAACCTTGCCGAAACTGATTTATTTTCGTTTTTAAAATCCATTCAAGTGAAGCTCAAAATTTTCACAAAAAGAGGCATACAGCAAATCCTAACAACATACCGCATGTATTACAGTAATAGTCTGCCACAGTAAATTATGTATGTATAAGAGCTACATACTATTAGAGACTTGGCCGGGGTGACAATGGGTTCATTGCAAACCCCTCCCGCATGGAGGGTTTGGGACAAACTACTAACTTACTAACTAATAGGCCAGCGAGTGGTATTCGTTTCACACTTAAGTAGCAAGGCATAAAATTAACATCAGTGCCTATCATTATAATGGCAGCCGTGGAAACGGAATTTGCAACTGTGAGTCCAAATTAGCATCGGTTTTAATTTTTCCTCAGTTCCGTCTTATTAGATACAAAGAAGTTCGCGAGCCGACCCCTCTTCGCGCCAATGACGAGATCATAATGATGCTTGAAAGCGACGGCTACACAGCTTGGACGCGACCTCGACGAATCTGGCGATCTTTCACCGGCACAGAGCTCGGTGTGCCGACATGCCCGTCGAATGCGCGTGGACGTGGAGGTCAGGCTGTCATGCTTAATTGGCTCCGTGCATGGATCAGACAGTTGTGCATACGATATCATGCTCATACAGTTGCGACCGCTCAAAACCGACCACCGGGTGCTCCCGAGACGCGAATTGAATCTGCCCTTGCCAATTTGAGTAAAATCTTTCGAAAACTGTTTTTTTGTGCTCTATTCAATGCAAGCTTCAAGGTTATCTGCTCACTTTTTCAAAATTCTTAAAATTGGTAAGGACCTCATCTCATATCCGGACTTTGGGCGGAGATAGAGGGATTTCAATATAGCCGAGGGCGCTTAAGCATCGAAATATGCCAAATAAACGTTTTATCGATTAAAACGTTCAGAAACCAATAAGTACAGTCTGTAAAAGCTTTTTAAGATGGGTTATCCATTATTCCCAAGCTCATCATGATGCTGGGGCCCACGCTGCGATGAGAACGGTATTTCTTAACAGCATATTCTGCCTGTTTAGCATTGAGACCCTTCCTGAATAAAGATGACAGCTAAGAAACAATTAAAATGTGGTCAAAGTTTTTTTACCTGTATGCATCTGTATATCTCCATGTCTTTCTAAAAAATGCCCGGATAGTTTTAACTGGACCATTGTTTTAATTCTTTCATTCTGACTTACTTCCGAGAGTAATTTTTTCCAGAAATTACAGGCCTTCTCAGCTGAAGACTCTGCATCAGCCGTTTCAAGGTCAGGTTCCTCCCGGACTTCAATATCGTCTGCAACGGCAGCGTAAGGTCTCTTTTGTCCTATCTGACATGGCAATCCAGACTTATCAACATCTTCTTCTTCTGATTCCTCGACAGTTTCTCCGATTAAACTGAAAACGCATGGCGAACCGTCAACATCGGAGTCAGATTCCTCTTCGGGCAAGTACATCGGGTCGATACTGAGCTCAGATAGGTCGTCGGCGAGTCCCGAGTTGAACCTGAAGCCATTTGAGGCTCTTTGTTGCTTCGCTTGAAGCTTTCTTTTCTTCAGAGCAGGCATTTTGTGGCGAGATCAAGAACACCGAAAATCTTCAACGATATCAGGACTATTACGTAATCTTCCGATTTTTCGGTCTTTTGGATTTATGCTCCTTTTGGTAAGTTTCCTTCCTAAAATTAAATTTGGCGGCGCTGCGCGACTAACTGAGCTCAGCCGAGAGTGGCTGCGCCTTAGTGGTCGCAACTGTACCTCGATCAGTCTTCCCCACAGTTCCTTGGACGATCGCTCAAATCGAGATATACGCCGAGCGATCTTGGAATTTCACAGCCACCAGCAGCTAAGAGGTCATTATTGAAATAGCTAGAAAGTAATAGTACGCATCCTCGAAGGTGTACACAAATGCTTTCATGATGACAATTTTCGAAATAGGTAGACAAGATGTCAAATCATTATTCTATTTCTGATATTCGTTCCGAGGTGCTGTAATGCACTGAGAGGTCACAAGGGGACTGTGGGACAGAAGTGCCAAGTTTTTACTAAGGCCCTGGTGCTCACCATCTAGGGACGGAAAGATCCACTATCTTCAGATACGCTAGGGGTTGCCGTAACCCGGACCTAGGAAGTGCTCATCGTGTCAATTTGGTCGGTCGACTATGTAGAGCGCTATTATCGTTATCCAGGCCTTACATTCTACCCGGAAGGATTCGGTTGAGAATTCAGGGCTACAACGTCCGAATTCTGGAAACAATGTGTTGGATACTATTGTTGAACGATAGCAAGACAGGCCACATCATGTGAACGGACCCCAGAGTTACAATCGAGACATCACGACTCACTCTCCCTCATGGTATAATCAATGTTGATGTGAAAAAAGTGAAAAAACAAGCTTTTGATAACTATTAGGTGCTACATCCATTCAATTGCAATCATGACTATCTGTAATCGGAAAACATTGACGTCGAAAATCCATCGTATCCATGCGCATATCCAAAGAGCGTATTAATAACTTTCATTACCGCGATTCTTATACAACGGTCTGCTTGGTCTTATTGAAGAGGGAAACGGTCGCATCATCAATATTCAAATGTGCTTTGACCAATTCTGGGGGCGTCAGCGCCAACCATTGATTGAGACTGATGTCTTGAAATTGATCTGACAGCATGTGTCAGGTGGTGCATGAGCAATTTTAAATGGTGCACATACCAGTCTTGAAAATTTCAAGGAAGTGCAAGGTGTCGTTGCCGATATTTTCGACGTAGTGTCCATTGCTTGCCTATTGCAGGTTGGTAAAGGGTGAATGGGTGAGAAGACCATGATAAATAACTTACCGGGACGTAGCCAACATCTCCGGGCTCATAGTTGAAGGTTCTGGCATTCCCATTGGCTGCAAAGATTGTCACACGGGCCTGACCGGAACTACAATCCTTGTAGTCAGTCATAGATCTACCGCTGTTAGGGAGCACTCACATGAAATACGACCACTCCGCTAAATGAGTGATTGAGGTGAGCGAGGAAACCCATCTTGTTTTAAATTAACCTTACCTTGAGTAGGATGCCACTAAACATGTAAAAGTTAATACAAAGATGCGGGAGGCATCTACTAAATTTATACGTACGTGAAGCTCCCTCATACCACCCACGTCAACTGTGATATCTGCCGCAGCAATGGTTTGCGAAATAGCAAATGTGGTAGAATCCAGGACCTTCGCACTTCCACCTGCCAAAGGTGTTACGCTAGAATTCGACCATGCAAAGGAGAATGGAGTTGTGACATGTCCCTGTGGGTCTGAAACTTCATCTTGAGCAACGGGAGGTGGGGGCGATGAGGGGAAGATGTAAAGCTCCTTGGCTGGTATATGATCGAATGCGGAAATGTCAGCCTTGAAGTTCTTCGCGAGAATCTCCTTGGGGATATGAGCCATCCAATCGGTGAGGAGGAATGTGTCATCTTCGCTGAAATCACCGCTGTCGAAGACCTGCAAGTGCATCGCATCAGAACAACGGATTTATTTCGCATCATGTTAACTTTGGGCTCACTAGAAGGAACTCGCTGCCCTCGGCGGTGTCATTGGTGGCCTGGAGAGAGTGAGGGATACCAGCTGGGAAATACCAAACATCTCCAGCATTCTGGAGGCGCGGTAAGGACGCAGTTTTCGAGAAATTGAAAATAAACGCACCACGTCCGCTTCGTAGTTTTGACCTTTGGGGGTTAATGCCGTAATACGTGTCGTTCCCTGTATCGACAATTAACTGGTGTGATTACGTTGTACTGGTTCGAAGACACTCACCTTGAGAACATATGCCCATTCTGCGGTCGCGTGCCAGTGGAGTTCACTGCATCATATAAGATCGGTCTTGAAATTTGAATCAACAGTTATGATGTCCTACCGAATAGCACCTGCTTGCAATCTCATATTGACACCCGCCATTTCTTCCTATAGGCAAGTCAATACATCTACTCAGAAATGTATGAAACAAGCAATCGTACAGCGAGAGGCATGACGCCAACTGATGTGCGCGTGGATATTAGTACGTTGTCGAGATTCTGAACAATGGGATAGCTCACTGTTCTCTTGACGGGCCCAACCACCGGTCTGGAGACGATTGTGTGAGAGACTGAAAGGCCATTTGGCATTGTCGACGCTCCCAGCGTCGGTGCTCGGAGGAGCCAGGAAGTCGGGAGATTGTCTGATTATTCGTCAGCACGTCATCAGGCACTTGGTATGCACACTTTACCTATCTAAAGCAACATTTTGAGGACCGATGACGGTGGCGCCAAGAGATCCTCTGATGGCTTCGGGTGTTTCGCTTTGGAACTGATCAAGCAGAGAGTCGTTGGGGTCGTCGCTGGTGAGGCCGGCAGTGAAGCTGCTTGCCGGAGCACTGGAGCTTTCAGTGGAGCTGACCGAAACTGATGAAGGCTTAGCCGCCGGAGTTCCCGGGGCTACGTCTATTGAAGAAGAGTCTGCTGGAGCAGATGAAGCGGGCGTAGTGGCGTTGTTAGAGGCGGGAGCGGCTAAGGCACCTCCAATGATGACGGCGACGAGAACGAATCTTGAGTAAAACATGACTTGAGGTGTGAACACCGTGGGATGAAGGGAAACTTAGGACTCGAGTTCAAGTGAGGAATGAGTGCCAAGTTCGTGCGTTCAAGTAGTCCCAATGGCCTCCGCCTATGGCCGTCTCGGAGGTGTGGACATATCCATCGAGTTAGGGACAGCTCCATTAACCGAGTCGGAAAGGAATACGTCGATTGGCTATGTAGCATGTTGACGTCGATCTGGTAAATCCATAATTGCAACTTGGCAAGGGAGCTCCCAAGATCACGAAGTGATGTTCTGCATCCGCGTAATCTAGATTGGATTGACAAAGCAGACTTATCCATATTACTGCGTGATACGGAGCGAGCGAAAGGAATTAACTGCATATGTCAATAGACCGCAAGTGAGATGCCGAGTCTGAGGTAAGGTCCACGATATTGCCTGGTATTGCATTATGAGGGTAGTTTGGTGGTACATTTTCGAAGATAATTCTCGGTAATGTCAAATACCAGAGACACAGCCAGCGTTTAGATGCAGATTTATGTCAAACCATGGAGCAAGTTTCAAGATTCAGCTTAGTTTGCGAGATGCCCTTCACAGAATTTAGAAGCGCCCATTTTTGGACGCTAGCGTGACTGTCACGTAATAAGCTGCGGAGTATCTATTTTTAGAACTCAGGGCGACTTAACAGAATTATGTAATTTGACTATTTATTCCTTTACCACAACCTCCTGCACGAAAGTTGTTCAATGGACTCCGAGGACCCGTACCCTCATTCCGCGCCCACCCGCTCAGTAGCCCTTGCAAGGAAGGGGTCGTATGTCCGGTAAGGCCTGAACGCCCCACGCAGGGATCTCTACCAGGAACATCGGTATTAGTCGTCCATTTAGAGAGTGTCACGCGCGTTGCTCTCGGTAATCCACGTTGCTGCCTATTGCAGCTCACGGCCTTTTCCCAATCCAGTCATATCCGGACCGCCTGCTAGAGGCAATAATGACGTCGTGTATTCGCACTCCTGGGGTTCTTACGCACTTCTTCCACCGATCTGCCATTCTGCTGCTGCTTGGTTTCACCGGGCATGCGAGGGAAAATACTTTGTACGGCCCAGGCATGTTTCATACTCATTATTTTAGATATTCCGACTCGGTCTCTGCTCAGCTGCGCCTGAGCAGAACCACGCGTGACCCTACGCGTGCTTTTGTCTCTACAGGAGTGTGGTCATTTTTCAGACTGACCCGGTGCCAATAACGCGCCTCCTTGACCGTGACCAATATTGACATGTGCCAGGCCCCGTTTGCGGCGCCTTACCCCAGAATGAACGAAGATCATGGCAGGTGTTCTCTTTCCACCGCCGGGCTCCTTTAATTCTGCTTGGATTTTGTCGGCTGGATTTCTGTCATTTCGCTACAACATTCAGGCCAGTGTATTTCATGCCACTAACACCGGAGAGAAAAAACGGATCGGATCTTTGCTTGTCATACATTTCAGCAACTGCGGCAGGCGTCCAGGGGCGCGGATCAAGAGTGGGAATAGGAAGCAAACAAGCATCACCCAATAAGCTGGGTTGATGCCTACACCGGCTCTCCTAGGCTCTCCTTCGGCACACGATCATGTATTAGAAGACTCCCAGGGTGCGCTTCTGGTTCTGCGGGGGTAGTATTTCTGTTTGCTGTAACTGATCCCAAAATTAGCCTCCAGTACCGGAATGACTATTGGTGAGTATGCGGCAGCTTGTTAGGAGACCTGGTCTGAGATGAAGCCGACTATAACGTATAAGCTCTTCCAGATATGAAGGGAAGCAGGGTCCTAATGTGGCGCAGAGCAGGATCCTCCAATTTGGTCAGATTTTACGTCGGTCCCGATTCGCGGAGGTGGCACTCTTAGCATTTCACCAACGAGGGCTTTACAACTTCAGCGGGATGGCATCCACTCCTCTTTTGCCTCTGCATTTCTTATCTGATTACCTGTACATTTTACGGTCCTTCGTAAATTTTAGCTGAGGTATTGTCAAACTTGTACGTTACTCACACACTACGTCGTTTTCTATATTGATGAGCCGTTTGATCTGGTTTCTCCGAGCCGGAGGCGGCGTGACAAGAATACGCTCCCGAGTTAGACAAAATTGTCTCAGTCTCAGCTTTGTTTTCAGCAGATTACAGCTGAGCAATTTTTGTGTCATAGGCTTTATTCGGACGAGTCATTTTGGTAACACAAAATCCACAAACATAGCGAAACCCTGAACGTTAACCGAGTCACAAGAATTTGCTAATATGTTGACATTCACCCGCAGTCTGTCTTATTCGCTATTTCGGTTTATGAAAGTGTAAACCGGGTGTAAAATAAACGAGGAAATGAAACCGATTTAAAAGTTGGGATTGTCGTGATCAATTGATTGGAAGTCCGCGACGCGTTGGCTACCATGCTGAACACACCAATATTATGTCCTCGCTAACTTACGGCCGCGACAGGCTGTCCACGTACTTATTTCGCTACGATAAACCTCATCTATGGCCTTACCCCGTCTCAGTCGCGCCCTTCGACTTCTAGATTGACTTCTAGATGAGCGCGATACAGTCTAACTATAGCCATGTTGGACGTCATCCGTCTCCAATAATAGATTTGCCAGCGCAAGTTCGAGTGAGCCTGTCAACAGTGATTCTGGCGACTCACGGATGATTTGACTCCGATACTCGCCCGACAAGACTACCGGGTTCAAGTCCAATCTCTACTCATTCGATTTTAGAGGATTGCTGTTTACGCCCGAGGCTCGAGGAGCGATCGGGCACCGCCTATCAAGTGAATCAGTCCTGATCTCCGCGCTCATCAGCTCGCAGGGTGGACGCCACAATATATATATACTCGTATGCTGGTTGATATTTATTCCAAGTGAGAGGGATTGCGGGGGAAGACCATGACGGTCTGGATCAATGATGGGCGCGACGATTCTGACTCCCGGAAGGAGGGCTTGACCGGTATACCCTGAGGCTCACCCTCTCTAATTTATCTTTCTAATTCTTCATCTCGGTTTAAGGGATGCTCTGAAGTGCTATATTTATACACAAATTTCAAACTCAAGCTCATTCTAAAAACGAGACATGAGTGGAAATCCGTGTCGGCCTCCTGACTGAAACACTTGATCGATGTTTTGCAACAAGGAGAAATAGCCTCCAACGCCTCGGGGTTGCACACTGCGGTGCTAAACTGAATTTTCAACCCGATCGGCTTGCTTGAAAGGAGCCGCTTCCCCGCATGATCCAACCTGCTTCATCGTCATTAACAGCGTCCAGCCTAATGTGATTGTTCTGCGTTCGGTTTAGGGTCTGGTCTGCCTCCATTTTTATTGACCGTGTCCCGGTCTCGGTGGAAGGTAGAAGCTGCATGACGTCCTACAAACCGCACATGAAGAACCGTACTTTTCATCTGCCGGCCACCTTATTTATCCCCCACCTTCCCCAAAGGTCTTCCGAAAAGGTTTTCGAAGCGTCGGTCTCTCGTTTCGTTTTCCCCTATCTAAACACCGGTTTGTAGATCTGAATTGACACTGACTTCGCGATTCGCAGAGCACGTTGACTTCTCACATGGCCCGGGCATCGCTTGCTGCGGCATAGGTGTTGAATGAATGGATGTAAAGTTAGAGGCTGTTCGCAGTTTGGAGGGGGAGTTGTCAGCCCCTCGCCGCATGCTACTTATGCAGATTGACTGTCAGGTGTTGCCCACTACGTATACGTTGCTCACATCTACATTCTGGAGACCGTATGGTGGTGCACAATGAATGGCATGGACAAACATCGGACCGCTGTTCTGACTTTCAGCGTTAGCATATCGACACCCCGCCCGAATCTCGAGAACTCCCCAGAAACCTCACATCCCCTACTAGTTTCCCTTATCTCTCTCTCCGTGTTGTCACTATATGTTATGTGTGGCAGCATGTTTGTCCGCTCTCCGGGGTTGCGCGATGCACCGTTCACAATTGGGCCGAAATTGTACTTCGAAAGGATTTATTTATCGTTCGATGACGATTATGTGACAGATGCCACTATGCTCTCGTCATAGAGGAAAGGAGATCGGAATAGGCATGCCTCTGTCGGAGTGAGAACATGATAGCAATCATCCACAAGCTTGGTAAGTCTGACTCTATGAGCAGTCATAGTTGATATGAATCTCCTCAGATCTCTGTGGCTTTCAGACTTGGTGGATTCAGAGGCGCCATATAAAATTCTGGTAGCATTGTGGCGCCTTTTGAGATCCTAAGAGGTCGACCTTCAATGTTGTAATATTGAAAGAAGCCGATGAACCAAGCAAAAGGGCTCAGAAAAAGTGCCAAGAACATTGACGCTCGGGCTGCTCAGGAAACTTTCTATGTCGAATGGAAGGTCGCAGTAGAGTCGGTTGACATTCAAAAAGTTCAGCTAATCACACCCGCAATGAAGAGTGAGTGATAAGATTATCAAAATTACATCAAATCTTCTACTAATCAGCCTTTCTCAATGTAAAGCCTCAGGTTAATGAGTGGGTTCAAAGCATTTGCTTTAAAGAGCCCGAGTGTGATCTTGATTTCTTCTCATAGATTGATGTCAAGTATTGCATGTAACATGTTGTTCCCTGGACTGTTCGGCACATGTACAAGCTCAATCGAACCAGTTCTTTCTCCGAAGTATTTGTTCATCTGGCTATTCTGCAAAGGAACATGTCAATTCTAACCAGGGTGTTCGATCACGCGTTCCACCTCAACAGTATCTACACCGGACGAAGACATTAGGTTTTTTATGCAATAATTCATGAAAAAATATCAACTTCTGATTAGAAAAAAAAAAAGTATGACCAGATATATGTGGGTTTAAAGGAGAGCTTTTTATCTTCAGAAGTCCAGACATGCCAAACTCCATGAAATTAGGTGATTATCACTCCATACCCATGTATCTAGTACTGGCTCTGACGGGGTCCTTTTCTATTATTATTGTCAATTCCCTTACCTACCCACTTCCCTTCTCGCGCGCAAAACATCACACCACGGTTTATTCCTCTCCACTCACCACTTACCTCTCTCCTTTTTTTCATTTATATCTTTTAGGACGAAGCCCTATGCAAGATAATACATACAAAGGTACCTCTCTCCTTGCCACTCACTCTGCCACCAGTACTAGGGTACCTTGGTTTAGACTTCCCCCGGCCAAGCTGCTTCATGAACTTCTAAGCTCTGACTGGTAACGCAACTCACTCCGGAACTGGGTCTATTATATATTAGTGGAAATGTCATCACCTAAAATATTGTTTTGAGCCACTGAACCACTAGGCTCGCACATTATTGCTCAATGTTAATGTCAATGAATGAGATAAGATTTTTATAAAACCATGTTATGTCATGCTACTACTAAATTTAGACAGGTCCCTCACCTAAGTACGGTCGCGTGACCAACGAATTTGAAAGGAATTTTGCAACGATAACGTATAGTACGTCTATGTATTAGTTGCATGCGGGCTTGAAAAGAGTAGACCACCTGTGAGCCTTCACAAGCTCACTTTTTACTAGAAACTAACCCCCGGTGTGAGGTAAATACACTAATCCCACATAAATGGTAATAGGCTGCTCACGAGTTTCACCACGACAGCTACTGGCGCTCAGGCTGCTTCAACAATTAGCCCGACGTCGTTTGCCAAATGACAGCTCAAATGGAATCTGACCACAATACGTGTGTATAAAATATTTGAAAAACTAAAAACAACGATCGCTGATATTAAAGCGCTGATCGCCCCATTCGAAAATGGGACGGACAGCGTCGAATGATGCAATAATCGAGGGAAGACATGCTCCTGATAGTGGGATTTCCGGTTATACTGCGACTCGATTCAATCAGCTGACAGGAACATCGTCCTTAATTAAGCCAAGGATGTGTCGGTTACACGCGTCGCGATGGTCTTGACGTAGGACCAATAAGCGAAATTGTAACAAGGGTACAGCCTTACATTGGGCTAAGTACAGTAGCCAAACACCGGGGCAGCGGGGCGGCAGAATAAATTACATACGGCCCTACACAGTCGTTCTTCAGGTAGGAATATCAGTCAACAAGACTCGTAATGTTGCTGTTTATAAAGTCTTCGACCTTGAAGCCATTGGCTGGCTTTTGGACAACTCCTGCTTTCTCGAGGACACTAAGAAATTCGAACGACAGTCAGGGAATGAACAGTGACGTGAGTTCATAACTTGCTTCAGGGTGTCCACTATGACCTTAACCGAGAGTGTCCCGCAGTCGGTTGGATAGCCAACGGTCTCAAGCCAGGCCTTCAACGGAAGAGTGGCTTCAAAATTTCATCATAAACGGGAAAACCAACTACTCACCTTGATGTCTTCCTCAGGATAATTAAATTTCTCCTTTATGAATTCGATGTTCGCGCCGGCACGCTTCTCTGAGCTGTTAAAGGCACGGACGTATTCAGATAGAGTCGTAAGGAATGCCCGAACTGCAGCCGGAGGAGCGCGCTCAGGCGACGGATGGGCTGCAATGAGCCAAGATGGCCAGGGTGTAGGTACTGATCCGATCTGAACGTGGTAACGAGCGAAATCGCATTAGTAGCGTGTAAATCTCTTGCTTCAGAGTCGTCAGAAGAAGAAAACGCACAAATCTGGCTTCACCACGATCGACCCATGGCTTGGTGGTGAACCACTCCCACATGAAAGCGCTGGTTGTATCGGCGTTGACCGAATCAATCAGTCCATGTATATTGTTGTTGACTGTGTGAGAAAATAGTAAGTGGGTGAGGTGAAATGTCGGAATATCCTGAGGAGGGTAGTTCCACACGCCTTTGAAATCTAATTTGCCTGCTATATTAGTGGCTTCTTCAGGGAACCACTTGTGTTGGAGTGCCATGACCGCGGCCATAGTTTGACTGCCACTAATATAACGTGACGTGAGGTTGCAATAACTGAATTATGGATCGTCTGTACCTTCCCGGACGAGAAATACCGATAGTAGTGCCCTTCAAGTCAGCAATTGACTGGTATTTAGATTTTGTCCCAGTGATTACAGCCCTTTATTGGAGCTAAATTGAGGCGGGGTGTTGAAGATATGTCCACATACCAATTGAGAGGCGTTGTGACGAAACTCCCGACCAGCCTGTAGGCATCAGAGCCCTTAGCTATACCAGCAAGCAGGGGGTCCGTCAAAGCACTGAAACATCCGCGTCAGAATTATTGGTTGTGCCGCATGATCTACACACATAGCCACGTCCACTTCATTGTTTGTAAGCGCGGAGATGAGAGATCCAGTTCCACCTGGAAAAAAAAACTTCGCTTTGCATAGTTTCAATAGACCTCCATCCGTAATGCTCACCTGGATGTTCGACTAGAACGAAGGTCTTCCCATCGTCCTTCGCTGCAAATTGAAGGAGAGGGCTGGAGAAATGTTCCCGCACTGGAGATGTGCGTTGATTTGCTATTAGTCAGCTGACGAGCCGGATTGTTGGCGCACCGTATCCTACACGTAAAGCCATTGTGATTGCAGCAAGAGTGTTTGGCAAGTGAAATTAGTTGAGAATGTGGGAGAACGACAACACAATCACCACACCCCTTATATATCATGATCCTTCCGTATGTATCATCACTGAATCGATCTATGACGTTCGCAGCTTCGGATACACACGAGGAGCTCGGGCTCTGCCCGCGCGGCCACTGACAGCAACGGGCATACAGTATTTTATCAGATATACGGCCTCGACACCTCGTACGTCATGCATCATGAAGAACGTTTTTCAGAATAATTGCATGTAGACTCGACCAGTCCCAAATAGGACACGATTCCGAAGATAGTCGTTCGAAATGTTTATCAAGGTGAACTGTCTTTACCTATAAATAGAGACTCGTCCGAGTCTAATTGCCGTTCGAGCAAAAATGGCAGTAGTCAGCGCCCCGCATGTAACGAGCATTTCAAAGCAACAATATCTACTTTTTGCTTTACATTTTATTTTATGTAACTAGCTACAAATCGTTTGGTCTTCTTTTTTTATAAATGTATCTTAGCTTGGGTCTGTATCACTCAGTGCTCAGTACTAGTAGCTATGATTATTAAACGGCCATTTATCTCTAAATTTTTGGATGCAACTTGAAGTCTTCAAGTTCAAATTTGTGTGACTTAGATATTTGCTATGTAAATTTTTTTTTTTTAATTTCCAGTAAGCAAAGGCGTAAGAGACGATGAAGATGTACTATTTTTCCCTGTTCGTTCGTCCTGATCACGAAAGCAGTTTGATTTACTTCCACTCATGCATGGCCTATGAATCTCCACTCGACCTTTCGAATCGATGCACAGGGAGCAAATGATCGCGATAAATAAAGCGAGTAAACTAAAATATAGTAAGTTGTTGGCGTATTATTAGTAATCTCGCAGTAGTTTCTGTATGCCGATCATAAGTACGTGTACTACCTTCTCCAGTTTTTTTTTTTTGGTTTTATGTAGCGACGGCGGAGCTTGCCAGTATTACGTAACCATCTTGTAGAATTACAATACCTACCCACATCTTCGTGCATCGTCTACTTTTATCTGAGACATCATGTATCACAACAATCCTTGGGGACATTCCTCGTCATCGGAGCCCAGTTTCTCAGCGAATAACCCCTTTTCAGAATCCAGCGCCTCGAATCGATTCCCAGCACTGGATCAGTCCACATCCCAACCATCGTTTCAATACCAGTCGCCCTATCCTTCAACGTCGCCGTCTCCTTCATATTTTCAGCAACCATCGCCATATGGCATGCAGCAGAATATGCAGCAATATCCCCAGTGGAATGGCCAACCGCAGCAGCCGCAGTCGCCCTCGCACAATCAGGGGGGTTTTGCGGCGTATCCGTCACCTCAACAGCAGTATCAGTCAACCGGTTCTGGATCATATGGACAAGGCCAGCAAGCTACGTATGGAGGGCAGTTGCAGCCGCAACCGCAGCTGCAACAACAGTATACAGGATACATGCAATATCCACAATCTCCAGTCTCTCCTCAACAGCATCAACAAAGCGTCATTAGTCAGTTCGATCCATATAGTGGTTCCAGCGGGAATACAAGTGGTTGGAATGGGCAAAGTCAGAATCAGAATCAAGGGGGCAATGTGATGCACACGGGTCCTTCAGGACAGTCGCACCCACGGACTTACATTCAGTCACACAAGGTAGAACTGGAGTCTTGGAACGCAGGCGTATGGAAGCAGGCCTTGAGCACTTTTGAAGAGCTCAAACGGGCTTGGGAGAGGCGGCGACAAGAGCTTCAAAAACATTTGATTAGTGGGCAGTATCTTACTGCGGAAGATATAACAAGTGTCAATGGGGTACGTTTAACCGTAAAACCCCCCTGTTACTAGGAGTGATATCCATTTGTCAATTCGTAGATGATAAAGAGCTCAGAGTCCAACATAGGTTCGTGACGAGTTGCTTGAATCTTGAAGTTTGAGTTGTAACATTGCCGTTCAATTCCAAGACTCCGTGACAGCATCCTTGATTCAGATGCAAGAGGTCAATTCTGGTTACAAACATTCTCTCGACGCCGCTAGCAAACGGCGGGTAAGAGAGGTGAGCAGGATTTCTATGTGGAGTTGATCAACACTAAAGTCCCTACCACATCGAGGCCCTGAATGCCGGGCTGCAGGGCTTGCCTGACTGGCCGTGATGTCTGATGCACTCAAACATTGCTTTGAGACTTTGAGTGTATTCTGTTTCGCTGGAACATGGGGTATTTAATTGTTGTACTTGACAGAAATTGCATAAGTAGGCGTCTCTGCATTTGTTGTGCCGTTCATCTTCTCATAATTTCATGAAAACAATGTTGTAATAGAATATTTAATTATCCAGGTTGCCTACACATTGATGTCGCCACCAAGCTGCAGAAATCCAGAATGATCACGTGACTGCGCCACCGCGCGGAGTCGGAACGAACCTTCTAACAACGCCAGAACAACGTGTATATAATGGTTATTTCTAATCCTTGCGGACTCCACACCTTCATTTTTGCCTCGGATTCTCCTTCCGTACATCAAATAATCACTATCTTTCCGCGCTCCATATCGCTCATTGAGTCTACTAACTCCCAGGAGACAAGGACTTAAAGGGAATTTCATGTCACGTAGATTTTTTCTTCTTTTGCTGTGGACATTATGGCTGGCGCCAGTGGGTAATTGCGCACAGAAGTGTCGCCTGCGACAGCGAGGCCTCACGGCGCAAGTACCCCTGCCTACTTCACCCGCTCCCCTCCCGTCCACTGTGCCGGGAAGTGAGTTCAACTCATCGCAATGGGAGTTGTTCAACTTTACATCAACTAAAGTGAGAGGTGTCAATCTGTGAGTCATTCTTCCCTCTTTATATATATATATATTGCGCAAAGTGCTCATCCACCGTCATCAAACGATTGCACATCATGATAGAGGAGGTTGGTTCGTATTGGAGCCGTGTAATGTCCGTCTTAAAGCAACCTGTCAGATTCTGAAACGAATTCTCGCATAGGGATAACACCGTCATTTTTTATGGAGACGAATAACGATGCTGTGGTGGATGAATTTACGCTAGGACAGTTGACCGACTACAATACCACCCAGCAAATGCTCGTCAACCATTGGACGACGTGGTACACTGAAGATGATTTTGCGGCTATCAGTGCTGCGGGGCTGAATTTTGTCAGGTATGAATGATTATAATATTATTTTTGAGTTTTCAGAGTCGGTGGTCTAACAATTGAGAAATAGAATACCTTTGGGTTATTGGAGCATCCCTACTAACGAGTCTGTCGCACCATATCATCCGGGCGCATACCCGTACTTTACTCAAGCCCTTCGTTGGGCCCGTCAAAATACAATTCATGTCATCGTCGATTTGCATGGAGCACCAGGCCAGCACTGATCGGTTGTCTCAATCTGTCACTCATCCTCAATTTACTTGTTTCTATATCATCCAGGCTCTCAAAATGGGTACGATAACTCAGGACAAAGCACCTCAAATCCGGTCTGGGGACTGAACCCCCAAAATGTCTCACGCACTTTAGATCTCATCGGATTTCTCGCCAAAGACATTGGGGACATGGTTGATGCCATAGAGTTAGTCAACGAGCCCGCGGGCTTCCGTCCCTCTCCGTGGCCTGAGACAATAAGGAGTTTCTGGCAAAGCGGTTATGATGTTGTTCGGGATGTGGCCGGTGTGAATGTTACAGTTGTCATTGAGGATGCGTTCCTGGGTGTACAGAATTGGGAGGGGTTTTTGACAGGGCCTGCGGCGAGTAATGTCCTGATGGATGTGGTGCCTTTTTCTTCTTCTAGACCCAGCGATTAACGAACTCATTTACATTTTTCCTCAAAGCACGAGTATCAAATATTCGACAACGACGAATTGGCATTTACGCAAGCCGAGCATATCAGTGTAACCCTACCTCTTCGTACTTCATATTTTTGCCCACTAATTTGCGGTTGTCTACTGATTAGTCCGCTTGTACTATCGGGCCACCTCTCGCCAATTTTTCTTCAACAAATATATGGACAGTTATTGGAGAATGGTCGATTGCCATCACTGACTGCGCACAATGGTTAAATGGACGAGGTGTCGGTGCCCGATGGGACGGTACATTCCCCGGCCAGTCCCAGGTTTTTGGCAATTGCACTGGCTTGTCGGGAGACACTTCGACCTTCTCGGACGATTACAAGACATTCCTACGACAGTACGCGTTTCTTTATCATAGACCATTTGTAGTTGTTCGATGAACCGCCCCTCGTAGATATTGGGAAGTCCAGGTAGATGCTGGTGAGATGGCACAAGGGTGGATTTTCTGGTGCGTCGCGACTTCATCGTCTGATATATGTTTAAATATACAATATATTTAGGACGTGGAAAACGGAATCAGCAGACGAATGGAGTTACCAGAAAGGCCTTCAAGGCGGTTGGATATCTCAAGATCCTTCTCAGAGGTTATATCCGAATATATGCAGCTGATCTGTGCGTTTTTCTCGGTCGTCGGGCGGCATACGTTCGCGGCGTAGCCATACCTTATGAATTTCCGGGTGCTGTAGACGACACGGCGCTGCGAGATATTATTGTAGATTTCATGAGCACAAGGGAGTAAAGGGTTTAATGATATTTGCGCTGTACACGGAACTCTCTCATCATATAGCAGGAGCATTTTTCTCATCATGCGCATCATCAAGGGTCGCTCACCAAGTTTTTTTTTTCGTACAATGATTGCATTCTGTAGGTCGGGACCCTTGTAGGACGCTGGCATAGCCCACCACACGGGTCAAGTGAGTACCTGGAATGAAACGATCAAAGTAAGGGTGGGCTGTGGTGAAATTACCGCAGTGGCTTGACGCGGGGTGCCTGTACGAACCTGATTCGTCTGTTGGGCTTGAAGGCTTGCGGTAAACCCAGAAAATTGAAGAGTAAAACGGCTTTCAGACGCGTGGGTCTGTTCATTTAGATATTAGGGAGTAAGCTTGATGCAACATAGATCTGTGATGGATCAGGATACGCGTAGTTTTCAAACCTTGGTTCATATATTTTAAGAATAGTAAGTCTAAACACTTCAACCGTGGTACTCACAGGCCACAGCACGTTGCAATCGACCGCGCTTGAAGTAAATGACTCGAAGGGCGAGGTCGCATCTGATAATTATTGGCGGTGTTTGAACTCGCGTCAACGAAGCCGGCGCTTCAGAAATTACCGCACGCTCCAGTGGCTGATCACGAACCTTCTTCTCCTGTCTATATCGCAGTCTTTTTCGCCTCAAGTTGTTCAATATAAGCTCTCGAATTTTCAAGACCCTTCCGATCATCGATTTCTACGCGCAATGGACGAAGAGGTGACTCGAGTGGTTCAAGCTGTTTACATTGCGGCGGATCCTTCTCAGGATCGCAGTCTTCATGCTCAAGCTCTTGAATATCTTGCAGTGGTCCAGAGAAATGCCTCAGAGAGCTGGAGGCTTGCCTTGACCTTGTTTATTGAGACAGGACCCGATGGTAGACGAAAACATCCGCCACAAGTGCGGCTTTGGGCTTTACGCGTTTTGGAGGATTTTCTTGATGACAGGTGTGTTTAACGTGTAGCTTTAATTTTTATGAAAATTCTAGCAGAGCGGGCCGTGTTTGGAAGCATGCGGCTACCAAGCGTTCCATGATGTGGCAACTAGAGAGCCGTGACTTACATGTTGCATTTCAGAGTGGATCCACTTGACGAGGGATCGTTTCAGACCTTACAACAAGGCCTCTTTAACTACATTCAAGCGGAGTACGTGTATGGCCCCGCAGAAGCCACCGCCACGTGTGCGTTCCGTATGAACTAATACTTTCTTGTGTCAATTAACAAAATTGCCATTAGTCTTACGCAATAAATTCTCTCACATTCTATCTCTATTTTTTGTCTGCACATATCCCAATCAATACCCCGCATTCTTCAACGACCTTTTCACGCTTATCCGCCCTTCATCCGCCCCTTCCGGATCCTCTGCCTCTGCCTCTCTCAACCCCCATATTTCACTTCTCCTCTTCCATATCCTCATAGAGATTTCTGGTGAGGTAGCCGATCAACTCCTCAAATCAGCACGAGTGTTTTCTTCCGCGCGTCATGCCAGAGACACACGCGTTCGCGATGCTGTCCGAGAAAGAGATGCACCGCTTATCAATGAGGCTGTATTGACGATTGTCAGTGAAGGCGCAGATCGGATGCGTGCATTGAGAAAAAGGGATGCACAGCCAACTGTAGACCGAGAGGAAGAAGTCAACGAAGAAGTTGTAGATTGGGGTGTCAGAGCTTTTGGGTCGTACATCCGTAAGTTTCGCACCATCGTCAATTAACTTCTAACTTATTACTTTCAGACTGGATTGACATCAATCTTACTGTTACTCCCCATACAATTCAGCTCCTTTTCACGCTGCTTTCCGATCCTTCATTAGCTATTCGACTGGCCACCTCAGTGGCACTCCTTAAAATGATACAAAAAGGCTTAAAATCCCCCGGGGACAAATTACAGCTGTTGAAGGTGCTTGCCCTTGGTCAAGTACTCGAAGCGTTGGAAGAGAGAACTCGGGCAGAAAAGCACGAGAGGAAAGGGCAAGGATTGACTGATGAAGGGGAAGAATCATATCGAGAAGCATTGGGTCGACTCCTCTGTGGATTAGGTCAAGAGTTGGTGAAATTGTGGGAGGATGTACGTGCCGGCACAGATCATTTTACAATCTTGCATAGTAATGATGCTTGCAGAATAATGCAGGTGAGGACATCCGTGCGGGAGCTGGAGAGCTCCTGGAACAGGTTCTCCCCGTAATGCTTCGCTTTATGGCTGACGAATACGATGATACGTCCTCGACTGTGTTCCCATTGCTCACCAGCTTGTTCCTTGCGGTCTGTTTTATTCTAAGCTTCTCCTTACTCTTTTTCTTTTCATCTGATTCGGTTACTTTCCAGTATAAGCGTTACAAGAAAGCTAATCCAGAAGAGCCAATCTCACCGGAGAAGCGAGCATTCTTAAACCAAACTCTAGAAACAATATTAGAAAAGATGAAATGGGACGAAGAAGATGACCCTGACGACATGGACGAAGATGATTTGGCCGCGTTCGATCTTTTGAGAAAAGTAAGACAGCCTTACCTTCAAGAGTATTAGTCGCTTACCACGCGCCCAGGATCTGAGGGTCTTCCTCGACTCGATCCAGACTTTAGATAACGATCTTGTCACCGGCATGATTCATTCTGTAGCCATCACGACATTGACTGCATTCGAGGGTGGCGTCAACCTTAAATGGCAAGACGCAGAACTTGCCATACATCTTGTTTACCTATATGGTGAGATTATCAAAGGTACGTATTTTTTTTCCCCTCTCACTCGTAAGGCCGCTCAACCGCTCAAATTCTTTACAGGTCAAAAAGGCCGGGCAGCCTTCTGTGAAGTTCCGGGAGTTATCCAGAAGGAAAAGCGCAAGACTACGGACTATTCGGAATTTCCACTCACACCGCATGGAGAGATGATGTTTACATTAATTCGCTCTGGGATATCAGCATATCCGCATACGACGGTCGTAATGCAGTTTTTCGAAACTGCAGCTAGATATGGCGATTTTTTCAAAGTACGTAAAGAATGCATTATCCCAGTCATTGAAGCACTTGTGGACGCGCGGTAAGTATATTATAGATGGGTTCCGTTATTGCTAAGCGCTCATCGAACTATGCAGCGGAATCCATCATCCAAGACCTAGTGTGCGCGCCCGTGCCTCTTATCTCTTCCACAAATTCATCAAGGAGGACCGTAACGAGGTTCCGATTGAAATCGTTGTTAATCTCCTTGATAGTATCCGTGACGCTCTGGTTGTCCAGGTGGACCTTCCAGAACCAGAATCCCCTGATCAGGACATACTTTTCGAAGCCGTCAATGATCCTAGCGTTTTCGACTCTCAGATTTATCTCTTTGAGGCTGCTGGTACCCTTGTTTCGCTAACATATGCAATGCCTATTGAGCGACAGGCTGCCCTTCTCCAGAGCCTCACCAAGCCACTAGTAGACGACATGGAGAGAGCTCTGCAGATGCCTATGAACAATGGACCTCAGGATGTTTTACCAGTGCTACAAGTTCATCATTATATCATGGCTCTTGGCAGCATTTCGAAAGGATTTGTGGACTTCCCGAATCCTGTACCGAGTGATTGGATCCCACCTCCACTGGCAGTCTTTGAACAAGCTGCCCAGGCGATTATCGTGTCATTAGATGCGATGAACAGGTATAAAGTCGTACGAGAAGCAGTGAGTTTAGCTAACGAACATTCTGGATCTTGGAGACTTATCGGCCTGATATCCTTAGACACGATCGGCATTTGCGCGGTTATTAGCATCCACTGGTCCCACTATGGTCAAGTACATTCCGGCCCTGATGGCGAGTTTACTCGCGCACTTCGATTCGGGAGAACTTGTGGAGTTTATTCAATTCATATCCCTGCTCGTTCACAAGTTACAGGTATGGTCGTAACTGTTGTTCTGTGATGATACGCTAATTCTTCTGTCAGGACCAAATCCTCGATGTTCTGGACCAACTCATCACACCACTGAGCACACACATATTTTCCATCCTGTCGCTCCCCATCAACGGTACCAGCGACAAGCAAGTCCACATGGAGACCAAGAAGGCTTATCTCGCATTATTAAATAACATCATGGTTGTTAAATTGCACTCTGTCTTTATTTCGGAACGTATGTTTCACTATTTGATGACCGAGGTGCATTGAACGGTAACACATCACTATCACTAGGCAATAAGGGTATCTTTGAAAACCTATTGAACAGTGTGGTACAGATTGCACAAGACTTCTCAGACAACAATGGACAGAAACTTGCCTTTGGGTTCCTTTCTCGAGCTGTTACTGTTTGGGCCCAAACTGCTTCTGTGACGAATGGAGCCGCAAATGGCGTCACTTCAGAAGAAGTGCCAGGGTTTGACCGCTTCGTATACGAGCAACTAGTTCCTGTAGCATTCAAAGTGCCATCGGCGCCGGAGTTCAACGTAAAAGATGGACAGATGATGGTGGTGAGTCTATTCTATCCCTAGTTCAAGTCAAAGTTACAATAGTTGTTTCTCGGATTAGCTTTGCCATGAGATCGGTGGTATGCTCCAATTAATCTGCAAGATCAGAGGTCAAGAAGCCTTTGATTATCTCGTCAATGTATTCCTACCGTCCCAAAATTGCCCGCCAGAAATGGCGCACGACTTTGCCACAAAACTCCGGGATTTGGACAGCAAAGCGTTCAAAAAGTTTTTCACTGATTTCGTGCGAGTGTCGCGATCATGACGCAACAGAGGTATATCATGGCATGGATCTTTTAGAAGCCAAATGATCATCGCAATTTAATCAACCCTTTCATGACTTGTTTTCCTCGTCTTTTCTCCGTCAACTGCATGTTTCTGATTATCCGCAAGCACTTCCACACTGTTTTCACCTCCATCTAGCACGCTCCTTTCCCTTCCTTGTTTATCCCACTTGGTGTCACAGTAGCAGACTGTAATTCGTTGTCGGCAAAGCTATGTTTACCTTCTGAGTAGATGTCATACGTGGTCTGGACGAGACTTCATAAGATAGGCGTCACTTAGTCCCAGCTAACCATAAGCGCCCATTACATCAGCATTTGGTTAGGGTTAACGGGCGCTTAAACGGCCAATATGGTGGAGCAAATCTCTTTCCGGTTCTTTGCACGCGACGTAGGAGATGCGAGGAGTACAGGTGAAAACGGCGCCCTCAACAGGGCGTCTATCGTGTTTGAGCATGACCGTAGAAACCATGTGAATGGCGAGTGGAGGGGTGGAGGTGGTGAGTAAAGTGGAAGAGTTCAAAGACGATTTTCGAAGAGAGTTCGGCCATGGATGAGGGTGTGAAGTAAAACAGGATGCTTGCGAATGTAGATGCGGAAAGCATCAGAGGTCCATCGACCCAGCTGCTTGTATGACATCGTCTGGAACACCAGCGAGTGCAAGAGCGGTAGCTGATCCAGAGCGTATGGAGTGACCACCAACATCGGCACCTAACACACAGCGCATCCGATGGACGAACCATGAGTATGTTGGAACAACACCTAATGATGTTAGCCATAGTTCAGGGTGAAACGGGAACTGTTGATCTCGGTTTTGAAGGTACCGTGTCATGGATACATGTGCGCACAATTCAGATTCGATAGGACGTTTTTCGATCAAGACAGTGTTTCCTTCATAAAACCGATCAGCCTTGTGGTAGGGTAGAAGGAACGAGAAGTGTGAAGAAGTGAAGAGAACAGTGTGCCGCATGGTAAGTTTCTTGAAATCTCGTTTATTGATGGCATCTGCCTGAGTAAATTCAGCGGTCCTCATTAACGCATGGAAACCGGTGAGTAACATCGTGATGAAAAGTGTCTCATCGTAAGAGTGGGAGTTGTAGTGGGATATGAGGACATGCAGATCCTCTACAGAGAGGGGTCGTTTCCGTTTGGGTGGATCGGAACCACGAAGCTTCTTCATCCCATCAAGGCAGCGAGTGACTAATAGACCATTGCGAATGGTACGAATATTGGGAAAATGAGGTTCAAGGGTGTTGCAAATACCAGACAAGTAGGAACCAACAGACTGTGGTTTTATGTGGTGCGCCATGAAAACAACAAAGAAACTAAGGGTGTCGACAGTGGGTTCAACAGGAAAATTATGTAGTTTGACAAATGTGAGATAAGATTGCAGGTGAGAATTGTATGTTTGCGCGGTTGAAAGCTCAATGGCGTGGCCAAGAGCGATGGCACGTTCACGAACGAGCTTTTCGCGAGTCCAGGCTTCCCGCGCAGGTTGCCTGGATTTTGATCCAGCTAGGATCATATTTGAGCTGCCCCCAGCGCATCTTGAGGGGGTTGAAATAACTTGATAATCAAGCCAGGGTGAGATCTCAGCGCAACCTCAAAAAGCAAACGTGACAAGGCATCAGCAATAACATTATCACATCCATTAATATGAGTGACACGTAGCGAGATTTTGGATTCAATAAGGATGCGGACTGCATACATAAGTAGAGTATTGTAACCAGCAGCAGCTTTAAGGGTGTGGAACATTTCCACGGAATTGAGAGAATCGGAGTGAATGAGGAGCCGACGGGGTGGAGAGGGTCGTTCGGCAGCCCATGCAAGGGCAGAAACAATGGTGAATGCTTCGAAAAAATAGATGGTTGCTTTCGGTGCATACTCCGGTACAGGTGAACAAAAAGCAAGGTTAGCTCGAGGAATGTAAAAGGCCATGTTGGTGGGTGTAGAGTCGCAGAAAATTTCCATGTTCGCATCTTCTAGGGGCCACTCAATAGTGTCAAAAAAATGGATGCCATCAGATGCCTCCATAACATCGGCCAGCCACCCTAGATCCCGTATCACATCCCGGTTTAGGAAAATAGGAGCATGGCGGAAGGATTTTCCCGTAATTTTTGCATACGAAGACTGTAATGCAGGTTTTAGAAGTGGAAAAACATTCAGCGCCCAGTTAATCCACCCCAAAAGCCGCTGCCATTCAACAAGTGGTTTTCGTTGTCTGGATGATGTATTGATGAAGGCTCGGATGGCAGCAATTAGCGCAGCTTTGCTTTCTGAAGGCATGGTGAAGGACATTGCTTGAGGGTCAACATGGAAACCTATAATTTCTAAAGATTGCCCAAATTCTTGCTTATTCTTGGAGTGCGGCAATCCAATTTCATCCCATAAACGGAGCAGTGCAACCTGTTTTGATGGATATGAAAAATCATATGGTTTGTAGTACACGAGTTCTGAATTCATGTCGTAGGACCAATGTAATGCAAAAGGTCAGTGATCAGAATGATATAAACACAAATCCACATCACGAGACCCATAAAAGTACACCATATTCGACCAGATGTACGGGAACCGAAGACAAGGTTGTGGTCCACGTGACGCTGGCCATCAATGGTAGCAATTTGTTTAATTTGCCATTGGAACGCAGCAGGCATTTGGCGATATGCTGCAGACACATCAGATTTCCATAAATAAGCAGGAGGATGGCCATATTGTTTTCGTGCATTGCGTAGAATAGTACCAAAGTCTTGCAAATTATCCATGCGGACATAGGCATCCTCTTTTGAAATCCAAGAGTTCAAAGAATATGGTCCGGCACTGTGATCATTAACAAGTCTAAGCTTTGTACTGTGTGGTTTGGGGACTACACCGATAGGTTGGCTATACATGCCAGGCAGCAGGTCTGGTCCAAAAGGCCGTGAGTACCGACCTGCTTCAAACTCTATATCTTGTTGCTCTCGCAAGAAGATTGTCCCAGCGTCATTGAGTTCCCATGCAGAGTAATCGAAGGTGTCAGGATCACCAGGATTGATATCAGCATAAGGCCAGAAACCATGTCAAAGACCATAGCAAACAGATTGAACAAGAACAGGATTGGGATGAGAAATAAGAAGCTGTTCGAAACGGTCTACATTTATGGGTGTAACAATGCGGAAAAGTTCAGGATGAGAGAGAATAGTATCATTCGCGGGACTAGGCAAAAGTTCAGAGTCTGGGACAAAAGGCAAAGGGGGAGCTGTTTCAGTAGATATTACAGAAGGAGTGGTACTAATGGAGTTCTCTGCCCAGAGAAAACCTCAAGACCATTTTGGTTTGGTCCACCTATTTGCGCAGGATAAGTTTCCCCGTTTCACGTTCTTTGCCACAATCTTTTTCAGGGTGTCTGGCTCCACATTTGAGGCAGATATGCCTGTAACGACATCCTTCAGAATCACATTGACCCCAATTCCATCTGATGCATGTAGGTGCATCGGTGTCGAAACGGTGTTGACGCTTTGGAGGGTTGAAAGCGGATCACGAGATATCATCGGTGGCAGGCGTGAGGATGTATTCGGTGACGAGATCATTGAACTGGTCAAAGGTGAAGAAAAGTGTGTTAGATCGTGAGACTCTACCACGGATGGCTTGGTCAAGGTGGATGATACGGCTATGGAGGGCGACGTTGTGGATGGCATGAAATTGCCCAATGATGAATCGTTCGTATTGTGCGAGTTCATCAACTCGATGGGGATATGCGTAGAGGACAGCTCTCTTGAGGGCATCGAAAGCGATGGTCCATTCCCCGTGGGTTTTGATGGTTTTTGCGTTTTTGTTTGTGCCACTTGAATGGACGACAATTTCGAAGTCCCCGATGGTTTCCGTTTGTTTATATTCAGGCATGAGGGTGGAATATGCAGTGTAGATCTTGTCGAGATCGATGTAGTGGTTGAGCAAAACATCAATCCATAATGTGTCTGGGAAATCGGGGCAATTCGGTTGAACAAGGAGGTCGGCTTTTGCTCCCTTGGAGTTGAATGAGTAATTTTGTTTGAGCAGGAGAGTACAGGCGAGTCTCGGGTCGAGAGGATCGGTGGGGAACGTGAACGGAACGAAGATGTGTTTCCAGGCATAGAGTGCGTCATCTGACTGTTTTTTGGTTCTAAACCCATCCTCTTGAGCAATGTCATCTTGGGTTCGCTTTGTTCCCTCTGTGGACGACGGTTGCCGTGAATCGTTGCGAGCAACATTTCCGGTACTAATGCTTTCAATGGTCTCTTCTCCTTCTGTGATTCCTGATTGTTGTGCTCTCCGTCCACATTGCTCTGCATCATACCGCTCTCGTTCAATTTCTTGAAGTTGGCCGAGAAATCGGACAAGCGCTCCTTCAGCGGTTTTCCCTTGTAATAGGGAGAAAAGCTTAAGGGAGGCGTTGGCTGAGTCAATTGAACCACGTCGTCTTTCGTCAAGGACGTCCAAGCATTTCTTTGTATTGACTTGTTGTGCTGATATTTCGATTGGTTGCGAATCGGCGGCATCAGATACGTCTGGCATATGATAGATTAGATGTAGTCTTGACTAAGAGAGACGAAAAGATCTGCTAGGTCCATGGTAGCGAAGCGGGCGAAAGAAGCCAAAACACCCCTTAGTCTTTATCAACAAGTAGGGGATCCATCTCAGATGACATTGTCAACAGCTGCTTGTGCACACCGCTACGTTCATCCGAGACCTGCTTGTCGTTATGAGACATGGGGTGGCGGGCGACTGGGTTCGTGCGCGAACCTTAGCAAAGGCAGCGTGGGTAAGCACGTGAAACTCAGCTTACCAGGCTAGGCCAGAGATTCGCTGTGTGTAACCTCGTACCTCACCTAAACTGTGAGTCAAAACCCCGTTTGGTATATCTGTGGTCCTACTACCAGAGGGCTTTTATTTTGCTTCGTATTTTTGGCATGAGTGGTCTTAGTGCAAGGCATGGTGTTTCCAAGTCACTTGTACTGCCAGGAGCGAGTGGCCAACTTCATGAATTGATTCATACTGTCATTCATTTTGGAAATAAATGTGAGTAATTGAGCTTCATTTTGAACCTCCAATGAATCTGCAAATGAATCCACAGACACTGAGGGCACTTCCTGTTTTGAGTCTGAAACTATACAGCAGTCACAGTCACTTGTGACTCAGTTGACTACAAGCATTAGATGGCACATTGACAGCATGGAGACCCAAATGCTTCAGCCTTCTCTTTACTCCAGCCTTCCTAGGTGCCATATAAGACAAAATTAAGGCTTTTAGATGCACTGGGTAGGCTCTATGAGTTCTTTTGTGGATGGTGGAAGCCTCTCGGGAATTGCCAGATTGCTTATGTAAGCGGCCAATTTGGCCACTCCGAAAATACATGATGTGCTCTAGCTACTGGGGAAGCTGTTTGGGAGATTTTGGTGCAATAAAAAAAGTTTGGCCCCATAACTTTTGGTTGAGATTATGATTATCAAAACTGATTCCATAGCATTGTACTTCATTGTATTCTAATCAATTCTATGGTGACAGTTTGTCTTAAAATGTTGTGTGTCGAGGACAGAAGTCGGGCTGCTGCAGTGGCTGCCGCGGGCGCTTATGGTTAGCTGAGACTAAGTGACGTCTATCTTAGGTGGCTGTGGGTATTGTTGTCAGCAGCGAGGTCGTGACCGAGGCCAAGCTTTCATGCGCTTCAGCTCTAAAGTGCTCCTAAGATATCGCCGCTCTACTGAATGCCTCGAATCCTTGAGGTGTTATAACAACTGAGAGCTGCTCAGTGTGTTAAGTTAGGAAGCCTGTCTGAGCAAAATTAATTATTCAATAATTACCATGCCGGGCCCGGACTCTCGGAGACTTCGGTTCTCCACGTGATTCGACAATATGTATCGTTGTGGGTTCGGTTCTTACGCGCCACAATTTGAAGCAAGCACGAAAGTGCTGGATTTACCACGATGCAAAGCAGCAGTGAGTCCACGCTGTGGAATAATCGAAAAATACCAAGACTCAATGTTTTACGCAGCTGGGAAGGGGAGGGTCAAACCTAAGATAGTGAGTTCGATTTCTCCTAATGCTTTCTAATATGTTCTAATACCCTGCTAATTAAGAAACCACCACGAATGGTACGTATTGCATTCACGATGAGATATAAGACTTATTTGTAGCTAGCCTGGTGGTGACACCACTTACCACGAAAATTGGGCCCGTTTGTCGAGTGCCATTCGTGAAATCCATAACCACAATGCATACCGTCTTTCGTATGAGGAGACATACCGTTACGCGTACAACCTCGTCATCTCTAAGCATGGAGATGTGGTCTATAATGGCGTCAACCAGCTCATCGCTGAGAATCTTGACATGCTTGCGAAGGAGGAAGTAGCCCCTGCGTTCCCGACTGGTGGGAGTGATGACCCAATGCATCAAAGTCAGGAGGGAGACAGGCTGCTAAAGGCAACACGGAAAGTATGGGATGATCATATGGGGAACATGCAGAAGTTGACTCAAGTCCTTCGTTATATGGTGTGTTCATCTGAGTATACTTTGCTTTTGTACCAACGTCAATCGATGCAGGATAAATTCTACACCCGTTCTGCGAATGTTCCTGGGATCTGGGATGCAGGTCTCAAACACTTTCTGGACCATATCATCCTCTCCGGCCTGTACCCAATCAAGAACCATCTGGTTTCCACTGTTCTGAAGCAGATTCAACTGGAGCGGGATGGCTACGTTATCAATCGGTCTGCGATGAAGAGCTGTGTTGATGTATTACTCGAGCTTTCTGTTGACAGGACGGGGGCTACAGTTTATGCTAAATACCTCGAACCCGACCTACTTCGAGAAAGTGAAGTCTTTTACAAGGCGGAGGGGGAGAAGTTGATGGATACCTGCGATGCGCCAGAGTATCTCGAACGCGTTCGTCTTCCTCTACCCCCAAATTTCCGTTAAGCTGAGAAGCATTTTACGCACAGGCCGAAACACGCTTCCGTTCAGAAGAAGTTCGGACCCACCATTACCTCTCATCACGTACCAATGTCCCTCTGAGATGCATTCTCGAGTCATGCCTCTTGACACCACACCTTCTCGCCATAATCCGGATGCCACACTCAGGGTTAGATCCAATGATCGACCAGGATAAAACGGACGACCTTGCTCGGATGTACCGATTGTTCAAAATGGTGGAGACTGGGCCCCCGACGCTGAAGAAAGCTCTGCGAGACTCGATAGCCAGGCGCGGGAAGGAGGTCAATGACCTTGCCGGTGCAATGGAAGCAGAGGGTGTGGGGGCGCAAGATGATGATGGGGGAGAGACTGTCGACCCAAAGGGAAAAGGAAAAGCCAAGGCGAAAGCGGCTGGTAGCGGACCCGTGGCAATGGCTCTCAAGTGGGTAGAGGACGTGTTGGCGTTGAAGGACAAGTTTGACCATGTCCTGAAATATTCGTTCTCGGGCGATACCGGAGTGCAAACCGCACTTAACGAGGCATGTTTTGGTGCGGTCCCTTTTTTACCAGTCACTTACAATGTCCTTTAGGCTTTCGAATCATTTATCAACTTGAATCCTAAGGCCCCGGAGTTTATTTCTCTCTTCATTGACGATCACTTGAAGAAAGGTCTCAAAGGCGTAAGCATCACACACTGCACTGTCATTCGTAGCTGACATCACTGCACAGAAAACTGACGAAGAAGTCGACGCTGTTCTGGACAAGACGATCACCGTCTTCCGCTTCGTCTCAGAAAAGGACATATTCGAGAGATACTACAAGGCGCACCTCGCAAAGCGTTTACTCTTCAACAGATCAACTTCTGATGATGCTGAACGAGGAATGTTGGCCAAACTCAAGATTGAATGCGGGTATCAGTTCACGCAGAAGCTGGAGGGTATGTTCCATGATATGAAGTTGTCTGCAGATACGCAGGAGGCATACAAAGCACACCTCGCTAATACTTCAGTAAGCTCCTTTCTCCTTTGTTCTACGAGGTGCTCACTATACAGCAATATCGACAAGCCTCCACCCATCGAGCTCTCAGTCACAGTCATGACATCGACCTTCTGGCCCATGAATCACTCTGTTGCGACATGCACCCTCGCACCGGACATGGTCAAATCGTGCATGTCGTTCGAGAACTTCTACCTTCACCGACATTCCGGGAGAAAGCTTACATGGCAGCCTGGCCTGGGCAACGCAGATGTGCGAGCGCGCTTCCGGTCCCGGACACATGACCTGAACGTGTCGACATACGCGCTGGTGATCTTGTTGCTGTTTGAAGATCTAAGGGATGACGAAGTCATGACATACGAGGTGAGTTTCTACACTTCCCCGCAAAACAGCGAACGAATCTTACGTATACGCTTACATTCTCTCTGTATTATTAGGAAATTCAAAACGCGACACAACTCGCAGAGATTGAGCTCAAGCGCAACCTCCAGTCTCTTGCCTGCGCAAAATACAAAGTCCTCAAGAAGCACCCGCCATCGCGAGACATTGCAGCCGATGACTCCTTCAGCTTCAACAACGACTTCACCGCGTCGCTGCAGCGGATCAAGATCAGCACCGTCGCATCCAAAGTCGAGAGCACCGAGGAAAGGAGAGAGACGCGGGATCGGATCGAGGAGGAGCGGAAGCACCAGACTGATGTGTGTGTGCTCGTAGATTGCATGGGTCTTATGGTACTGACGTGCGGATATTTACTCTCTTTCCACAGGCCTCCCTGGTGCGGATTATGAAAGACCGCAAACATATGGTGCACAACGATCTCATAAACGAGGCTACGAAACAGCTTTCAGGCCGATTTCAGCCCCAACCTACTATGCTCAAGAAGCGGATAGAATCATTAATAGAGGTCCGTCTTCATTTTCTTCGACTGCGGGTAGCCGTACTTACGATAACTCCAGCGGGAATACCTGGAACGTGGAGCAGATCGCAAGTCTTATACATATCTCGCATAGCACTCGTGGCACTGTTGTATCCTTCATTGCAATATTGTACCACTATCATATCTCTGTTATATTCTGGAAATTGACCCCCAACTGTGCCTACAAAAGTTGGTAGTTTGCGCATCTTGCAAGGGACTTACTCTGCCTTCATGGTTGAAAACTGTAAGAATACTGATATCCATAAGCTCATATTGAAGAAAGAAATAGGCAGCTACAAAATCATATCATATTGCACAACTAGAACAAGTAGCAATACAACAACATTGAGAGACGTGTAGCTAGGGGGGGGCGATCACATTAACATTGAGAAACATCATAACCTTATCTCCAAGTACCCCAACAACGGCTCCCTTAACAAATGACACGACACACGAGCCACAGATGCAGCTGTAAACTGGAACAGTAGCTCCAGAGTATCAGGAACGACCCACCCTGCACAAAGGCAGACAAGATGACGGTAATAAATACGCTGTCAAAATGTATCCGAGAGTCTCAGGGACCCAATAATCGTCGGCAATATACGTGGTGACTATACGGACTTAGGCTGTCATTATGGCGGAGGTCTTATCGGCTAGGGAGAACGAAACCGCAGAGGTGATCAAGCTCTGGGCGCCCGAGGGGTGATCAGTCCCTGGGGCAACATGTTGTCGCGTGCGCGGGCCACGGCTAGAGAGCGGCCTGACCAGAGGGATTGGCAATAGGAGGGTGTCAGATCCGGAGGTGATGCGGCTGCTCCGAAGAGTGCGCAGAGATGCGACTGCTCAGGGGAGTGCGCAATGATGCGACTGTCCAAGTGAGTGTGCAGAGATGCGACTACTCAAGTGAATGCGCGAAGGGTCGATGGTGATTGTGGTACAAGTCCCGGACAAGTCAACGGGAGGGTCAAAGGAGGGGACCTGAGGGGCAATGAGCGACCACATGAGCTGGACGCGCGGGAGATATAATGAGGAGGTGCGACGGATGGTTGCAATGATCGCAGCGGGAACTTGGTAATTGATTTGCAAGAACGACAAAGGATGAAAACAAACGATGGGCATTGAAGACAGGCGACGAAAGGAAAAGGTCGCAACTAGGCACTGCATCGTGCAAACCATGGTTGAGGGGCGCAGAAGGGTTTTCAGCTCGTCGGGATGGTCACGGGTGTGGGTCGCGGCGAAACGTGTCCAACACGGAGCAGCCCACAATGGAAGAACAAGCGGCGTCACCATGTGAGGTCGTGTGGAGCATCAGCCGGAGTAACGTCCGAGACAAATCGTGAGGATGTCATGAAACGCGACAGACGCATGCTCAAGGATGGAGATATGAACAAGGGAGGGCGGAGTTGCACTTTCCTTTGGATCGGACTACAGTGCGCAGCATTCATTTAACACACTTGAATCGTATTATAACTGCAGCCATCACGGAGATGGAAACAGGTGGCAAAACCTGAGGAATTGCCAGGAAACCAGAAGTTTATTCCGAATTTCCCATTTGTTGAGAACCAGAATCCAAAGCATGTTCGCAATGTTTAGGAAAACAACGGCTGTTCGCGATGAACAGAGTGCCTGTATAAGAGGCGAGCCAGTACCTAGGCTGTTGGAGGAGCGGACAACTATAAAGCCTCATTATCAGAAATAATAAACCACGCAACAACACCAATACACACATGTGAATCGAAATGTTCACAAGAGCTCAATGTCTAAACGCAGGGACTCCCGGGTATGCGACGCTACCATTGATGGACGGAAAAACCGCCGGGTTGCAGGCGAAACGGGGCGCCAACGGTGCGGTTCCTTGACCGTGTATTGGTGTTTCGTGAGCGATCCTGCCTGTCAGTGTCATGTCAGTCTCGGTCAAAGCGGTGCGTGAGAGAGAAGTTCAAGTACCTTGAACTATCCAGCGTCCTGGAGGTCAAGTGTACGACGACGATACGGGGTAGTAGTCAGTACCCGGGCTTAGTCGAAGGGGGTACCTGTGATGGTCCGGAGGAAAGGGCGATAGGGGGCGACCCCTTTATATACCAAAACTCGAATGCCACCCATAGACACCCCTGGTCACCCACACGTTGCATTTCACCTTATCGAATGGCAAACAGTGGAAGTCTCTGGAAGGCCAAGCTTGTCGCAATACATTCGGCTAGTACATATGACACACTCTAATATTATTGCGTAATAGACATCGCTACCTACAGCTCATCTTTGCTACTTCGTTCCCGTCCTCTAAATACTTCAAGCAGCTCTGAAGCGATTGGTCAAAGAATGTAAGTGTGCAAAGAAGTGTAACAGCTTACTCTTTCGAACCTCCGGCGATAGTTGGGTAGGTAGTACGACAGTGTATTCAACATACAGGTCCCCGTGCCCTGAGCCTCGGAAGATAGGCATTCCTTCTCCCTTCACGGTCTGCACAAAGCCTGTATCATGTGAAAATAACTCTCAACGACATGTGCATATCGAAGAAAACTAAGCTTGCCTGGCTGCGTGACTGCGTCACGATTTAACATAACGGTATGACCATCTAGATGCGTGAGATTACGCTCGAAACCCAGCAACGCCTGAAAAACACATCAACACCCTCTCTTCAATCAAATGCTTTTATCCATACCTCTTCAACGCCAATAGTTTCTGTCCAATACAGACTATGCTCCTTTCTCCTCCACCCACCTCGTTTCTTCCCTCCTCTCACCCGAATTATGACATCGCCAGCCTCCCAATCTGGGCTTTCATCTCCCTCCGCCTCGAACACTACCTCGTGCCCCTCTGGCACTCCCGCGGGCACCTCTAGTGTATAGTGCTGCGTGTGTGAAACTACTTTTTGACCCGAGCAGTGCGGACATTGCTGTGTGATAATCTTGCCTCTACCGCCACATGCGGTGCAGCTAGTGGTTGCTTTTCAGTATATTGCGGATGATACACACAGTGTTGGAGGGGACTGACGTTGTTTGGCCCTGGACGACCATACCCGGGAACATCTGTTGTCGTGTAATCTGAACACCTGACCCATCGCAGGTTGGACATGTTTGGATGTCGCGGTCGGATGCGGCTCCGGATCCTCGACAGTGATCACAGAGGATCTTTTTGTGAATCATGAACTGAACGGAGGGTAAACAGCCGGGCTGCGAAGAGTTATCAGACAAGCCACGTACATCGATCTCTGCTCCTTTGTACCTACGCCATTTCAGCCTGAGAGGAACAACAATAAAGCCATAGGAATAGTGCTCACATATCCTCTAGACTCACTTCGAAGTCACTCGTCATAGTAGGCCCCCGACGGACCTCCTGGTGTTGATCTGAACAATATCAAGTCAACTCCATAGCCATTCCAAACCACTTAGAAGACTCACGGCCCCCAAAGAAAGCCGAAAACATGTCCATTGGGTTCGTAGCCCGTTGACCACCCTCATGTTGCCTCAAACCTTCCTAGAGCACTATAAGTCCCACGAACCCCAAAGAACGCAAACACGAAACCCACTTCACCATGTCGGTCATAAATGCCTCGTTTCTACTGCATAATTAGTCACATCTCCCATTCCTCTACCAGTACTACGCACCTGCGGGTCCGACAACACTTCATAAGCTACAGCATACAACTCATGAGCACCGAATGCAATATATGCGGTCCGAAGAACCGAGAACACCCACCCCGAGCAACTTCCACGAACTTCTCGTCCGCACCAGGATCTTTATTCTTGTCCGGGTGGTACCTACGGCTCAGTTTTCGATACGCCTTCTTGATAGTCGCATCGTCCGCGCTCTTGTGAACTGGCCTCATACTCAGTATACACGATAGACTTGAAATCTGCCACGCACTATCCAGGACTTTATAAAAGTCCGCTGCAGAAGCTAAAATAACGCAGAGGAACAGAACGAGGAGGGAGAATGCGTTTGCCATGTTGGTGTGTACAATTGGGCTGAGGGATGCAGGCCAAAAGGCCTAGAGATGGGATTAGAGGAGTTGGAGACAAGGAGCGGTTCAACTAGAAAGTCTAGGTTAAGCTGGTATATAGGACACGTCGACGCGTTGTGACCTCGGTTACTCGGCGCACTCCGCTCCAAGTTTCAGCTGTGAAATACCACAACTTTCAGAGTCACAGGTGCGCTTGAATTGTTGATTGTAGTCTTACATTACAAGATGCAGCAAAACCGACCTGGGTAATTATTGATTGTCATGCAAATCGAGCTTCCAGGCAATTTCCATCTCTACAATACCCCGTGGGTCGTCACAACTTCATCCAGTAAGTGATATTTATGTAAAGCCGCACTCGAGCTTCCAGTTCATGCATTACAGTCCACAACTAGATAAATACTAAATTAAAACTTAATCCAGAACGAACAGGCCAGAAAGCGAAAACAATGTCCAGAGCAAATATACGCGTAGTCCATAGCGGTTAGAACGTGCCGAGCCTGTACTCCCTGGTGGCCTCCCTAGAGACGCCGTTGGAATAGGTGATGTTGTAGAAATGATCGTGTGAACTCCTGATGCATCTGTGACGATAAGCGTTGCAACCTTCCCTGGTGAAGTCACCACGGGCAGTGCCGTTGCATTTACCAACAATGCCAACCCCGGCGCACCGCTCGGAGCTTGTGAAAACAGCGGGGAGTACGTGCTGTTTCCCATATCAGATTGGAAAGGCGACGTTTGTCCGATAGTGGGAAGAGGCGTAACAGACGTATTGAAGATGTAGGTGGGTGTGGTGAATACGGGCGTAGGAAGGAGAACAGGGGGAACGGTTGTAGAGACTGTAGCGGATAGCGAAGAAAATTCAGAAGAGAGGGCAGGTAGATTGTCTGTATACGATGTAGTGTTGGAAAGTGGGTATAGTCCTATTAGAGGTGGCTCGTGCCCTGAAACACCAAAACTAGACACGAAATGAGCAATTAAGTGAATATTGAGATAACGGCGCCAAACCTGAAGACGCTATAGACGGCTCTTAAAAAGGGGGTGCCTGCCATATGAGGAATTTAGATTCATGCCGTTGATGAGACTCGAGTGCCTACCGAGGTGCCAGTCAAGCCCGTCAGCGCTAGGCGGCAATGCAATTGGCCAAGAGAGACACAGATTAGGGTCACCTTGTGTGGGTCCAATGAGGTAGTCGCTAGGTTGCAATGTGACATTCGTGCCTCTAAATGCCGCCCATCAGCCAGGGCCGACGTGAATAGCATAGCAAAACATACGCAAAGGAGAAAGTCATGGTGGCAGTGATATCACATGGGATAGCCCATGCTCCGGCTTTTAACACAATGTCAGAAAGACGCTTGGAGAAGGAATTAGGAAGGTGCTTAGTACGTGTAACTTGTCGGATCGTGCCTAAGGCTAAGAAAATCGCCGCTACCTAGAGAATTTAAGGTTTAACCTCGCAGCTGCATTGAATTGAAAGAAAAGAACAATACATCTTCCAGTGGTCCATAGATTCCATTATCACCGCTGCAGAGTAATCAGATGTGAGTATTATAAGGAAGCCCCAAAGAACCCACACATCGAGCAGAGCTAGGGGTGAAGGTCCCGTGATATTTGGATAGGTAGGGTGTAAATTTGTGGCAGTTCCATTTACCTGAAAGCAGTATCAAACTAAGTACTCTGATGTTTAAAACCAATCGAGTACATACAGTCAGATTGTCCAACGGTAATGCCCAGTGGAGATATGGAGATGTTTCTGTTGCATTTTGGTTCGGCAGAGGAGCAAAAGGGACCACATCGTGCCATGATATTAGTGAAGTATTAGTGACAACAGACTTGTCGATAGCCCCTGAGCTCCTCTTAGCACCAGGTATGTCTTCAATTAGGAGGAAAGTTACCCATGCTCAGAGTGCCGCTTGTATTGGTTGTCAGACTCAAACCAAAAAGAGGGTACGCCAATCGGCCTGCCTCAACCAAACCGCTAAGAAATGGCGGCGCTTGAGTAGTTAACGTTTATAAGGTAGTTTCATGCATATAAGCTTCTAGTAATGCGTACCGTTTGGGATCGATGCTGCAATTTGTGAAAGTCGGGGAAACCCCAGCCCCAGGATGCCACTGACACTTCTTCCAAGAGTCAAATTAGAGTTCGTGACGAGACCTGAATCATGTTCACGCTTTACTTCGTGTTGGGACTCGAAGCTAGCGCACAAAACTAACCAAACGCTTGCCCCGAAGCTTGAATGTCATTAATCTGCACATTTTCTCTAGCTACAAAGCCAGAGGCACCTGTTAGCAGGTGAGGAACGGATTTAAGAGTGACGATAGTCGAAGCTCGTACTTGTGGTGTCAGCAAAAGATATATTGAAGGCGGTCTGATTATCGTTCACCGATGAGAAGGTGGGGCTGGCATAAGTTGTTAAGGGGAACGAGGGTGTCCCTTTACACTGAGAGGTGTGGCATCCATCAGAGATTAGCCAAAAGTCTGCAGATCTTAAAGGGGACAGATCATGCTTGTTAATATGAATGTGGTCACATAATAAGCAGCTTACCCTGTGTCCAACGCGACCTCAAAGGGAATCTCTCCAACGTTTAGGATGATGTTGTAGGAACTTCGCCCGTTGTCAACCGCACGGAAGGCTGGCTATAATAACAGCACTCACGACGGTGTGTAAGCTACATTTTCAATGCCTGTCAAACCCCTGGCCACGAATGTACGGCTGTCCATATCCCTCAGAAGTATGTCTGCTTTAGGGACGTTTTCATGTGCAGGAACGTTTGGTTTGGGCGGTCGCAAAGAGATCGTGGCTAGTGGCCGGCGCGCTGCCAAACGCTGCGATGCCTGTGACAATCTCAAGCCACTGAATGCGAGCAATAGGGTCAGCACGATGGCCGCCATTGTTAAAAAGGACTACAAGCCAGACTAAGGTTTGGAAGCGGGAGTTGCGTGTGAAAGAATGTGAGGCGCAACCATGTGTATGGGATGTGGGAACCTGTGCAGCGGCCGAATGGCAACGGATCTGACGGGCGTCTAAACGCCTCCGTCGATACCAAAGAGTCAACTGCAGTAGAATCGCGTATAAGTAAAGAAGTCGAAGTACATGAGGTCGCAGACCCGTGGGTATCCTCCTCGTAATAAAACATGACACGTCGAATAACTTTTCTGACACAGAATCGTACACCACACAGGGCGAGAGATGAGGAAAGGAGAGGCGAGAAGCGGGAGGATCTATCAGAAACATGCAAACCATACATCGCAGAGGCTTCGAACGTCCGTCCGTCCATAGCTTCAGGAAGACGAAGGAAAATGATTGAATAATCATGAGGTAGCAACGTGATTGCCAGGGGGCCAAATCATGCTTTACGTTTAGCAAATACTTTGTTGAGTAGACCAAGCACCTTGGGCACATTGAGCTGTACATATTCCAAGTCCAAGAGGTGCTTATTGTCTTTTTGCTGTATAATACAAGCATGAGAGGTCAGATTGGTTACTACCCACAGGAGGTGCATACCTTCTCCAATAGATCGTCAATTTTAAGATCCATTTCTAGAATCGCCTTTTCTCGGCCCTTGTAATGTAGCGCAATAATAAACGTGCCTGGTGTTGGGGACGTGATATTGAAATAAATGTTCGGTCGCCTGTGTGCACAAATTAGTCATGCTGGGACAGATGCTGAAGACGATACGCACCTGTTCTCAGGAACATTGCTCTCTACAATAATACCCTCTTTCTCCAACTGCGCGTGTGTAAATCGATACGGGCCCAGCACAGCGCTCTTGGTTGGCTTCTTTTCCTTTCCGCCCACTGTGACCACACCCACGCCAGTGGAAGTCCCCTTATCCTTGCTTGCGGTCAGGCGCACATTTTGAAGATAAGCCTTGTATTGTTCCAACTGGCCCCTGAGGTAGTTATTGTGGTCCCCGATGGTCTTATACACTGCCTCGAGGCTTTTGCTCTCTTGCTGGACCTTCTCCCTCAGGCTCCCAAGATGAGCAAGTTCCGCCGCAACTTCGTCCTGCATGAGGCGGTACCCGTCTGACCGGTCCACGACACCCAGTTCTTCTAACTCTCTTAGCATCTCTTTGACCTTGATCCCTTTACGCACAAGCGTTGCATCTTTGGTTGTCGCTGCTCTTTCCGCAATCACAGGTAGGTTGATTGGCCGTGTGTCCGCGGCATTGGGAATGGAACGCATGAGTTGAACGAAGATAGATTTTGTCTCCATGTATAGCAAGTCACTTTGGGTGACGCTATCCATCAAAGAGCTTGAGATGTCCTGAATAGGTGTTTCCCATCGACTGTATAAAATAAGCTCGATAGTGCGATTCTCCTTGCGTGGGACCTGAGCAGGCGCGGAGCCAAGTTCGTCCATCAAAATCCGAAGATGGTGTTTATCGTGGGGAGACTGAGAAGCATTTGTGAGGAGAATTGTAGGTATTAAGCAGGTCCGACGCACCAATACTTCAATATGTTGCAATAACAAGGAATGTGTGTTGTAAAGCTCGTTGAGCGTAATGTTTATTTGCAGATCTTTTTTCGAAAGGGCCATGTATTGATCCATCTGAGAAGGAGAGAGAATAAATGGCCTTAATTGTAACTTTATCAAAGTTGACTGCGGAGACGCACCTCAAGCGTGTCAAAGAAGTCTCCAATCTCACATAGGCTATTTAAGAACTGGTTGATCCGTGCCTTGTTATTTTCCACAAACGGATTAAGGGTGATCATGTATAGCTCTTTGGCGTATGACGGCTTGTTTGCAAGATTTTGTAGCATCTTGGCAATCTTTATGTGATATTAGCGCCAATCAACCGCGTTAATTGATGACGAACTAATGTCAGTGTCCGTCTAGGATGCTTGGCTGGTGCATCTTGAACTAACATATAAGCTTGAGGTGTGACGATAGCTGGGTTGATAAATCGCAAAAAGAAGAAACCACCAATAAGAGAACATATTGCATAATCAGTTGCTTCGGGATATTTTCGCTGTAATGTTTCTTAGTACCCAGCTCGCAGCGAAGATACAATAACACACCCTTGTTAAGCTCCTAATTTGCTTGCAAATCCACCTAATCCCGTATGGGACAATCTCCATATTATCAATAATAGTAGCTAAGAAACTATTTGCAATTTCCATAAGCATGGTTAGCCGGGGCGCAATAATCGCCTGCACGTCTGTGTTTGCGGCAGCTTCCTCGGGTGGCACACCTCGAGGTAGATTTGGTGGTAAGGCACCAGTTTCTTCCTCTATTTGATTGATCATTTGTTCGTAGACCTATAAGAATAGATTAACTTGATAAGATCTATACGAAAAGATAGTACAGACCTTGAGAGGGTTAATTTCAAGATTAAGTTCCTTGTGTTCAATGAGTGAATTAATACGCTCCGCTAGGACGCTCTTGAGGTAACTTTGGCCTGGTCCGCGGCGAGTATAAGTAGTCATCATTCGGGATACCGGGGTATTGGCGCGCAAGAGCGATCCAAATTCGGTTGCGGTTTCGAATTGGGCCGACAGGACGGACTGGATGGCTCATACATTTAGCAAAATAGGAAAGGGTAAAAAATAGCGTACCTGAAACATTGTAAGCAGTAGGTGTTCTTCTCGGCTCTCATACTGGTTACCGTATAGCGTGAACATGACTGTTTGAAGTAATGTATCTATCTCCGACAAGGAAACCAGACGGCACAGTGAGGCAATATGTCGTGGTTCAGACTGAAGCAAGAAAAATAAATTGCCATATTGCTAGATCGATGATGGTCAGAGCATTCTGGGAATAGAAGAGTGCATCGAGTGTACCTGCATCTTGCGATCATCTGGGTAATTTCCTTCTGTGGGATCGACTTCCTCAAGATGTTGCTCTACTTGATGTTGCTGCAGCAAGCATATCAAACATCCGTCAAGTGTGCTTCCCACAGTAATTTGAGCTCACTTCATCAAGAGCCATCCGGTTTTGGATCAACAGGGCAATTCGGGAGTCCAGATAGCGCACGTCACGATCCAGAACGAAGTTCTTCTTCGATTGAGCGGAAATCTTGCTCTTGAGGTCTCGTAGCCGTTTTTGTGCTTCATTGCAAAATCCGGTGAATCATGTCCGCTCTGACAGCAATGGCAGCACATACCTCTAGCCAAGTCATCACCCACTTCAACGTCCTGCTCTGCAGCCATGCTGAACAAGGCGGTAACACTATGTCTGTTCGTATTCCTGTTCGTGAGACGCCTAAGGCTCCCAGGCGATCCGGGCTCATTGTACGACATGGTGAAGGAAAAATAAAGATGATAATAGAAAGCTTCTTGATGTAGCGTGCTAACAGCAGCGTACTACGAGCAACGCTGGGTGATAAGTGGTATAAGCTGTGACCAGTCAAGGTCGTCTACGAGCGGAGTCTGCAATGGCAACCGTTTCCGGCACTCCCCGCTTGCAGACGGACATTAGTCCTCGGAAGACGTAGGTACTTAGACATATACCTCGGTTTGTGTTCGAAATGTCTTAGACTTGGTCAAGATGGTGGACTCCTCTTTGAGCGCTTTGGCAACCAAAAACTAGAGGCATTTGCCGTTTTTGTGAGCATTACATACCTGATGACTGTTCACAATCGTAACTAATCCCTCAATGCTGCAAGACCAGCAGTATCAATCCCTATATCAGCACCCGTTCTTCATCTCCCATCTTTTTGCCGAGGAACAATCCTCCACCTCCAACGGCAACATTATGACCATTTGGCTGCTCATGGCTTGGAACAGTCTTAGCAGGTTTTAGCGGCACCCGGGCGCTCTGATGCCTGCAGGCGAGACAGAAAGTTCTCAGATCTGGCTGACGGTATTGTCAATCTGGGCTGCTATTCAGGTACTTTGGCACAAAATCGCCGGGCTACGCGTGTTTGCTGGAGCATTCTGGCGGCCGAGATGTATGCTCTGCCAAGACAATGAAACTCAACTGATGCGACAATTGCAACTTCAGCAGCTCTATTGGCTCGTTCAGACAGGTACCCAAAAATGATGCTCAGATCCCTTTGCAACTCGTGGCTCAAGTGATTCGATTTCTCGGTTGTGGCACGGCAATCGAATAATCTTTCTCTCTCTCTCAGTTCCACGATCACACGTGCACGTTGCTGAAGTAGTGGGATCACACTTCAAGCCCATTTTTATTTCTATTTCTGTTCTCATTTTTAGACAACCATAACCTTGACCTCAACTGGACGCCATATGTGAAGAGTGAGTGCTAAAGTGAGATCACTGATTGTCCTATCGAAATTGCTTAACCGCTATCAAGATACGGTTATATATAAGGCGGACAACACTTGAGGATTGATAACCCATTCCCATTGACCCGATTCTGTACAAGACCTTCGACTCTGAACGTTTAATGGCCGAAAGCTGCAAGCCGGTCACCAACACGTGGTATGGTTCCAACATGCAGCAGACACCAGTGCAGGGAAAGCCTTCGGGCGTGAAAGGTCAGCGCTCAGCACCGGCACTTCACATGCACATACACACTATTTACTCCCCGTCTTCCAACCTCGTTTAAGCAGAGATGCGAGCTGCATATTCATCATTCATTTAAAATGCCCGATGAGTGCGTCAGTGATTGTAATGACATGACGAAAGTCCCGATGAGCAGCTTTTCAGATTATAAGCATAATTTCATTTGAATGTCGCACTTCAACGCACTGACTTGGCGTCACAGGCCTTGAAAGCTCTTGGAAGCACCACCCACGGTTCTGTTCCCTGAGAAGACCGTGTATGTATTACATGCCACACCTCTACGTAATGTAGAAGCTATGGCTGCGTGTACAGGCCTAGCCCGTGAACGGCACATTTATTGGACGGGTGTTACCCCGCAGGCACATGAATCCCGGCACGGGCACGGCAGCATGGTATAATGATTACCTTGACTCTACTCTCATAGATTTCCACCGGCTTTCGCAATCTTCGTATCAGCAAATCTTCCTCCTCTCGTGCGGAAGCAAAAGACCTGGAGTTTGCCAACATTCGAAGTCGAAAGCCAATGCTCGAGGCTTTCATTACCTCGGCCCATCTTCGTCCGTGCCAGAATCCCGCCCTTCAATTAGAACAACGATCGGTAGAACCAAAGGCCCGGTTCATCTCCTTTTGGTTGATGGTGGCCTATTCTTGGCTTTGACACGGTCCGCATATTCTCTCATCATAATTTGTGGCTCGATTTATTATGTTCTCAGGTCTTTACGCGCCGCACCGTGTCGTATCCTGCTCATGTCTGTGATTTGGAATGCCAGGATCGTGACCGCACGGTGAGACTTGAGCGTCAGCAGTGGAGTACACAATAATCGGGTCTGACCCCTGACACAATGCATAACTGACTGATCAACTACACAGATACACGGTTAGAATACAAAGGCCCTAGGAAAATGACTGTCGTTCTGACTGGACAGTTCAGGTAGAGAGTACATGGGCAAAATGTGCACACGGCGAATGACGGTTTGCTGGCGGTCGATGATAAATATGACTCAACGCGATCCTGGGAATGGACGAATGTCCTCCTGACGAAAGGCTCCTCTATGGGGCTGGCCACTGCGATTGTCTTTATACTCCACATCATAGCCGTGGCCGAAGTACTGCAATTTCACGAACGTGGTATCGAGCGCAGAACCGTACACGATCCACTTACAGATGATATTAAATGCAGACTGGAGACGAGAAAGCCCACGATCCAAATGTTGCCGCGAATGCGGACTTCAACCTGCTCCCCTTGCTGTCGACATATGGGATCAGAGTAATGAGGGAGAGACAGTAGCTAGTGATCTACCCTCATGTATCCGACAGGCGCGCACCTTCGAGTGTCAAGTTCAGGAGCGAAATCGTGCTCTGGGCCGCGCGACGGCTCGCCGTAGTACCTGGGAGGTGGGTGAGAGTATGTCGGCGGTGGTGGTGGTGGGCCATAGTAAGCCATGAGAGACAGAACTGCTGGTGCGACGAGGGACCAAGCAATGCGGGATGATTTGCTAGTCGGATTCGCCACTGCAGGTACTTATAATTAGGGAAAGATAAGATCGGAAGCAGGGTTTGATCCCATGTTTTCGACGATCCTGTAAAAAGCCATTCAGGGTCGTTTCTCATCGGGAATCTACATCAATTCCGGTAGTCAAGAGTCACAGTGCCTGCCATTCCTCGCAGGAACGGTAAATAAGCCCAATACTGGAGGTGCCCGGTTAGGTGCGCAGCTTCGAATCTCATGTTCAGGGAGATAAATGCTCAGATTTATTTCGCAGGAATTTGGCAAGATATGGAAAGCCGGGGGGACCGCACCATCACGGTGTATCACGGGGAATGTCAGTGGACTGACCACTTGTTTTTGGGAATGATCCTTACCACCGCCAAGCTAGAACCGATTGGAATATTCCTCCTTGCAATAAGAAGAAAGTGTGGGATGCGATGTCGAAGGGCGCTGGTGCGTGTGTAGCTTCGGCGTCCTCCGAGTGTAGCTGGTCACCTTACGTGTAGTATGAATCTCCTAGGAATCTCTGCGTGGACGTCTTTAGCTCGCTTGCGTCCGTATAAACAGGATATCTTCTTGCTTCAGAAGGTTTTGCAATCTCACACGATATCGGAGGAGGCGTGTCCCCTTGATTCAGAACACTCGCACCGTCGGTACATACTTCTACATCCAGATTTCTATTTGCCGACTGATTACTCCATCCTCGAAATTTCCTGATGGTGTCGTCTCGACGGTCTCGTCTCCATGTCTCGTGTCGGTGCACAGCCTCATGTTTGCGAGTGATGCGTCATCATCCCCGGCCTTGCCAGCGGGCCCGAATTTATGTGCCTTAAGGCGATACTTTAAGAATATTTCAGAATGGAAGGATGCACCTTACTTCTTGAATGATTGAAATGCGCGGAAATCGTATAGTAAAAATAGACTACTAGTACATATATATATCTATGTTCTCGTTTACTATTTCAAGAAAGCACTGCGTGAAATAGAAGTAACCGAGCAAACGGAGTAACAGGAAAAGTAGTTGAGCCGCCACAACGAATCTTCACCTTGAAAGGGACCGAGCCCCTACTGACGACCGCGGCCACGACTCGGCTGGTTATAAATATCTGGGCAACAAACGATTCAGATAATGCGAACCGCCAAACGTTTACATCCCGTATTACGCACCGTAGGGTGGCTGGTTTGCATTCGGGTAAGCACTCCCGCTTGGTCCTGGGACGTTGAATGGAAACATTTCACCCAGAAATAGAAACAGCACTCACCCCCTCGATAGAAAGGAGACGGTACGTAGCCGAAACGGCCGCCTTGGGGGGGGGCAGCGCGAGGAGGACCCCCTTGAGGATACTGGCCGCCCTGAGAGTATTGACCGCCCTGAGAGTGTTGACTACCTTGAGACGGGTAGTAACTGGTACTTCCCATGCGCTGGTTCGTATACGAACTTGTACCTTGGCCAGAGTACGTGTAAATCTGAGCACTGGTGTCAGAATGTCACGATCGATCGAAGGGGAAAAGAGAACACTGACATCTGCGCATTCCTTCAGGGCACTCTCTGCCCTTTCCAGATGCTGATCTATTTGATTCTCACTTCCAATTGTGTTTTCACGGATCTCGTCGCGAATGCTGGAAAAAAAAATATGAGAAATATAACATTTGACAGAAGTGCATGGACACTGGCTTGGAAAGCTCCGACACGAAACTTTGACGTTGCCCTTCTGACAGTGTTACAGCACTTTCTAATCGGTTGTGAATTTTGAGAAGCCGCTTCTCTAACATTTTATACTGGCGCACGTCCTTGCAGGCCTTCCAGGCTTGGTAGAGTGTCGTGCCGAGACTGACAGCAGCAGCAGCGAGTGAAATGTAACTGGAAAACTCGTCGGCGCGGGTTTGTTCCCCACGCCTGTTGTTGTCAGGCATTTTTGCTACACCCTCACTCAGTACATTTACATAACATGACGCGCAAATGCTCACCAACTTTGCAATTCTGAGAATAGTTTGGAAAGCTATTAAGCTAAATTGCCATGAATAATTGAACGTCCACGCCGTAAGACAATGAAACTATTCACTTTAAGATTCGAAGTTGGAGATATAGAACAGGCGTTGTTGACTATTCAGCGCTGGCATCAGACATTTTATACATCTCGGCGGAATTGCCTCATACCCACAAAATTAGAAGACAATGATTTCCCACTTTTGGGGCTTGACCTCGAGGCCAGGAACTTTTTCCTTGGTCATGGCCAGTATTGTCGTGCCCGAGAAGCCTACCCCGTTTTCGAAACTGAAGAAGAAAAAACCAAGGCAGTGCCCTATTGCGGAATGATATAGGGTGGGATGGATTAAATCCCTGAGACGGGATGCATAGCCACGAAAGCCCATAGCACCAGAAAGAAAAATGCCCACATGATGATGTTGTGGGCATGCGGCGGTTCATGTCTTCTTTATTGATGCACCACGCGAAACGATACGACCCAAATATTGATAAAAACCACCAGGGTTCAAAACAACAGCTTACCCCCCGGCACTTCTCTTCGGGTAGTAATCATTTTGATGGCGTCGCTACTCATCCGGGATGTAGGTGCGCGCTGAGGAACGTTGAGAGGAAAGGGTGGTATGACACGTTTTTATTTCTGAGAAATTGAGGAGAGGTGTCAACATGGCGGCTCCGGACCTGAATTTACCGCACGTGTTCAAAGTAGGGGTAAAGCATACTGCGTACCTTTGGTGATAGTAATCATAAAGGCTCAAAACAAACATGGGCTCGTTGAAAGAGATTACGTCCACATCGGATGCGTAAATTAGACTATGGTGTCTTAGCGCTCTACTAGTAACCCATGGGGCCAGTGGGCAGCCTCCTGTGCAGATTCCAAGGGGTTGCGAGATATGAGTATTGTTTACAGAGTTTAATTTTTTCCTAAAATAAATTATTATTGCAGCTCTCCGAAACAAAGGGAGAAAAGTTGGCAAACTTGAACACGCGTATCAACCTTTCGGTCCTGCAACGAAGAGAAGACTTCCGGCCTCCGGATGTTAACGGATGTGGATTCAAGGGGTGAAACTCTGTGAAACTTCAGTGTACTAGGAGATAACCGGCAGCAGTAAGTCCCTTTCTGGAAATGATATTTCCTTGGGCAACACACCTCCACCCGGCCAGGTAAACATGCATACGCCACGTGCGCCTGATGACAGCGGAATTGGTTACCAGCCTGTAGTACTTTCTAAGTAATCGCAACAATTACATGTTACTTTACTTGAAAAAAAGTGATGTGTTTTGACCCCTGCATGCCTGCGCACGTTCAGAGTTCCTGAGGGTCAAAGGACGAGTTTTAAATAATTATAACTCCGCTTGTAACGATTTGATGTTACTTAACCATCAGAACCAGAACTTGCATCTGTGCGACAATACCTCAAGGCTATTCAGCACTCTTCACAGATCTGCTAATAATTATGCTCCCTAGATATCTTGATCTTCCTGAGCTTCGGAAAATAGAAGCTGAGCTGTCAATTTCCATGTTGCTCATCCTAGGAACTTGATCAACAGTTGGTCTAAGCATTCTATTTACTCTACACCGCATTGCGCCGAAAGATGCTCTCGTAAATGATGGCAGATACACAGCATCATTAGTTGGGTTCAGTCAAACGTATATCCCGAAGTGCCAATCAGGTCCGACCCTAGACTCGGACACAGGCGACAATACCCGAAGGCCTCAGTATTAGGGCCCTCCGAGTCGGGATAAACCACTCCATTCACGAATAATTTTACAAGGTATGCCATGATTTCAACAATTTACCTTAACATTTCTCACTTTCAGTTTGTTTTACATGACACGTTCTAAGCTAGAATGCACGTCCGGGTGAACTGTAGTTGCTAGTTTAATTGGATTTCCGTCGTCCCTTTCCTTTTATGACGGTGAGCGCGATCAGCCATGGCACGGATGTAAGGGGCTTCAAACGCTTCTACAACACTCGTCGTCCACTGGCAAGTATCACGTCAATGTCAAGTAAAATAACGACTAAACCGCTACATGTGCGTGGAACCCCAAACAACATAATTGTCGTTGTATCGGACCTCCATGGCACTGGTATGCTTATCGTGAGTGGTTGACAGAGTCACAGGTGATGGTTGGCAAGCGCAGTAGAAGGACCCTGTGGTGCTATCAACATTCATATATTGATGTTCACCCACATCGTGGCGATGGAATTTCTGACTGTTACGACAGGGTTTACGACCAACAAACCCGGTATGTTTTCTTCATTTCTAACCTCCAGGGAGGCGACAGCTCAGTTCTGGGCCACGCCCCGGGTATTGCCAAGTTCATTGGTGAACGTGGACGGCAATCGGACGATCGGTGCTATCGGTCACTCGGACTTACTTCCACATCTCCCGGGTCTGTCAGCTTTCCTAATGGCTGCAGCTTTTGAACCTCCCCGCCACACCTCAGGGTCGATTATTATTTCCAGAAGAAGGTTCTAGCTGTTTAAGTTGTCACTGCGTTGAAACATCGAAATTTTCAACACAAGCGTTCCCTTCTTTAAGGCCTTTTGCGCAGTCCAAGAACGACCATGCTGATTTTGGAGACACTGGATGCCTTTCCTTAAGGGATTTAGAGCTTTAGCGCAGCTCTAAACCACGTCGGAATGTCCCGCGCCCTTCCACCGGGTCGAGCGCGTGATATTTGAGAGTCCGAACGAGTCGATCACCTCGCTCGAAATCAAAGTCGTCCCGCCCCTCCTAGATTTTGATTTCTAAATTTGTGCTCTAAACTGGTTTGTAAGCCGCAACCGAACCCGCTTGGTCCCGCTAGCCCAAAACGAGCCAGAAGGACTCTATTGCATCTGCGCGCTGGTGGCACTCTACAATCTGCAGTAGTTTACGCGTACGGTTTAGGATTTAGAATTGTTCTAAATACTAAACTTAAAGCTCCGCCAGGGACGGATATCAGTTCTAAATTTCTAAATCTTTACGGAAAGGCATCCGGTGAGTATTTCGTCATGGTCATGTGAGACTTAGCCAAAGTCACCCGTCAAAAAGGGACCATTTCGACCACGCGTGCTCGGGTCTTCGGATTGTCTCCACCGAACTAGTCTCCAGGTCTATACAGACTACAGACTACCTGATCTAATAAGCTTCACGCTTAGCGTGGTCCAAGCCTCACGTCAAACTTCATATGATATGTTACTTCTGCAAGCGCCCCAGCGGCATATGATTCTTTACCCCACTCACCACACGACATCCCAAGGCCAGCCGTCCCACTAGTGAATACCTTCGAGTTAGTCTTAAGGCACTTGCATACGTCATTTGAAACTTCTGTGGAGCAATGGCAACGATGTACAAAAGGCACCTTCTTTCACCTCAGCTCTGCACCTTCACAAATAACGAACCGAACGACGAATCGTATACCATATCATCCTCAACAATACTCGGCCATGAAAGCCTATTTCCTCGCTGCCACCGCCTTTATCGCGGCTGCGATCGCTCAAAGTATCAATATTGCCTCACCCGCTGTGGGACAGACCTTTCCATCAAACCAGAATGTTACTGTACAAGTTCAATTGCCTGTGAGTGTCGCTCCTAGTGATGGAAGTGCACTCCGTAATGAATGCAAGGCATTTAGGACTCGCTCTCGCCTTCGTTACAAATGCCGCAACTCGTCATTGGCGTTCTATCGTGCAAGACGTCAGACTGCTCAGATGTTGGGAATAATACGTTGACCAACACGGGTGGTGTTACGGAATCGGTTCCTTTCACCCCCCAACGTGCGGATCCGACCCAATCCCCTTTTCAAAACTACGTGAGCCCTTTCAGCTGAATACGCATTTCGTAGTAGAAGCTCTCTAAACTTATTCCACAGAGCGTGAGCTTAGGTGACACCACCGGAACCAAGCTGATTCGCATTTTACATGTGTTCGGGGTCGGTGTACGTATATTTTATATATCTTCTAAAAAATGGCACTGAGGCAACACGGCAGGCGGGTTTGCAAGCTACCATGGAATTCAAGTCTGTTATAGTAACATCATTCTGATCTGGCGGAACCTTGACGCGCACTTACTACCGGAGGTGCGCCGCGTTGTCGCGTTCAACATTCGAAACTTATCCAAAACATTTCTACTTTCAATTCGCACATTATACCGCTGCATTTGCGATTAGTATCTATGGTAGTGATTTTACGCTCTTTTGTCGTCGTCTTGCCGTTCCAGGAAGGGTTCTTAATTCTTGAGTGGAACCTACCAACTCGTGATAAATAGAACAGTAGTAATGATCGATGTACAATTGTTTAATTGTCTCGTGAATGGCTTATTTATAGATGTACAACCGCATAATTATCCTACATAGGGCTCGGCCCCAATGGATATCAATGGATTTTTTTTTAAATAAGAAAAGATTGATGTGCTATCAGGATCACATCACCTATTCAAAATATTCCATCCACTTGAATATTGAATCGTAAGCACATGCAATGTACTTCGGGAAAATAGAACATATTCCCACTGTTCAACATCACGCCAGCAATCAATTTATTTTAATAACGACCAAATAATAATCGTACAGCACGCCCACACAACAGAAATACTCACAATTGGAAAATCGAATCCAGATAACAGTCCCGACTCCCTCGAACTCTACAATCCGGAAGACAAATCCACATCCAGACACTGCCGCGCCGTACGTATTCCCGGACGCTCCGATGCCTCCTCCCAGCACCGGTCCAGCAGATCCCACAGCGCCAGTTCCACGGCAAGGGGGAGCCCAAGATCGGCGCGAAACGCACCAGTAAAACCGCGCGGCGACGTTCCCGACATTACCACGAGAAGAACACAGCGCCCGTTGAGCTGACTGTACGGTATTTGTCCTGTGAGCAGCTGGTGTGCCAGGTCATTTTTTAAAATAAAATAAAATAAAATCTTGTGGTGAACCTAGAATGGTGAACCTAGAATAGTGCGACTCACTTCGAGGGCGGTGTTCCCGAATGCGTAGACGTCGCTCGCGCGCGTCGTCGTGATGCACTCCGAGTCGGGGGAGAGAAGCTCAGGCGCGGACCAGCGTAGGGAGGATGTTGGCGTCGTGAGACTTGCTGAATCGGTGAGTCGTGCTAGGCCAAAGTCGATGAGGCGTGCACGGCCCCTGTCATCAACCATGATGTTGGACTGCATAGAGAGAGGTTCACAGTCGGGGTTCGATTTCATTAACTCGCGATAGTGTTGGAGGACTCACGCCTTTGATGTCGCCATGGATTATACCTTTATCGTGCAGGTATGTGAGTCCATCGGCTATGCCTTTGATCTGTGCGGAATGGGTGGGTGTGAAATAAGTCTAAAAATCAAGGAGGTGCGTACGAGGTGAATGGGGCTGGCTTTGGGATGTTCCCGGAGGTAAACATTCGCACTGCCATTTTCGTACCAAGGGAGCAGAACGGCCGGGACTCCGTTCGATTGGTAGTGCACGCCATGAAATGGTGCAATATTCTTATGATCTAAATGTTTCCAACATCTGACTTCGCGTTCCAACATCTTGAAAAGTCGCAAACCTTGATTTAACCCCGAGAGAATAAATTTGGAAGTACGTGTCACACCTTACACAGAGCTGCCAGATCCGACCCTGGGGATCGTAGCACTTTGACTGCCACCTACAATCTATGTCACAAACTAGTCAATAACTAACATATGTGCATTACGAACCACGATCACAGTATCACACATAGTCGCTTCTGCTTTCCAGACATCAGAATTCCCACCGCAGCCCACGGGATGGTCCCCGATTGTGTTTAGGACCTTTGCTGATGCGTATTGATTCTCGTCTGTGTTCTGGTCTGGGGTGTGAGAAGGAGATTTGTCGAAAACGGAGCGAGCGGGAGTAATCGAGGGAATAGCAGAGTGAGAAGGGGTTGCAGTGCTCAAGTTTTGAGTCATAATTTCGAGGGTTAGATGAGAATTGCGGGAATACAAGCTAGCGCTAGAGCATTAAAGCAGATGGTGACATGTGGTGGTCGGTGGTGGTAGGCTATAGCAGATGGTGACGTGTGGTGGTCGGTGGTGGTAGGCTATAGCAGATGGTGACGTGCGGTGGTCGGTGGTGGTAGGCTATAGCAGATGGTCGACAGTGGGACCAAGTGGGGGACGGTGGGGCCAACGGTAGCTCGCGTAGGAACAAGAGAGCATTGGGTGAGTAGGAGGCAAAGTTGCATGTAAAAAATTCCATAAAACGCAGAATCAACGCACCAGTGAATTATTGAAGGAGCTATGGCATCACTGCTCGTCAAAGTAGGTCCAGTATCAACGTAGGGTAGCGTTCAATGCAGATGCAGATGCAGAAGATTCAGAGTATAGCACAGAAAATTTCAACGAATTGTCTAGTCTTTACGCAGGAACGAGCGAGATGATGAGGGAGAGAGAGAGAGAGAGAGACAAGGAGACGAACCGCAAATCGACAAACCTTCGGGTGCTTCTGATGCGGGGTAGACGGAGACTTCCGCAGTTACTTATCGGAGCCAATCACTGGGGTTCAAGGCAAATTCCGGACCAATCAGATTCGACGGCGACGGCGGCGGTCGTATCCATCCCTGTACGAAAACTTGGCGTTCTCCGTGCGGGCGCGCCTGAGGTCAGCACACAATTCGCCGTCCGCTGGGTGACCGGCCATGGCCGGTTGGCCAACTGGCCACCGGCCCTCGGGTCTGGACCATCACATACACGTGACGTCGTGACGCTTCCTCTGTGGGCCACCGTGGACGTACTCCCTACACAGACTTGCTCTCGAACCAACTAACCCAGTCAACTGTGGTTGTGTCACCCAGAAGTGAGTCATTTCGCTCTTTTTTTTACAAGTACTGAATTCTGCGGTATTTCATAGTCTTGTAACTTTGGCAGCTTGGACGAGGAATGCTGCACAGCTGTTACTGACTAAGAGACTCTGAATATCATTCGGCTCTCTTCCTCGTACCACTCCCACGACTTGCCTTGTCCTTGTTGTTTGTGAGTCGCCCACCCACTTGTTTTTTGGGTACAGGCTGAGTCATCATTCATTTGGTCTCCAAGTTGCATGTGCATGCATCTCTGTTTCTCATGCGTGATGGGCAAGCAAGGGTCTATTGTGTCGCTACTGCTCTCTTGCACGACCAGGATGAAACTGGGCTGTGCTCAAGCTGGCGGAAGCGAACGAGCACGTAAGCAGAGGGAAGAGGTATGGGTGGGTGCAAAAGAAAAGCAACTCAAAGTCTTGATGACTATCGAGTGTGAGATGTGAGGAGAGCGAGACGTGAAAGGCAAGAGACTATGTACCTATTGAGTGCGAGATGTGAGGAGAGCGAGATGTGAGGAGAGCGAGATGTGAGGAGAGCGAGATGTGAGGAGCGGACTAGTGAGACTGAGACACATATATGTAGGACAAGTGGAATAAAGGAAACTAGGGAACATAGGAAGAAAGACAAAGAAAAGCAATGGTGTGTACGATGTGTGCGTGTGTGTAGTATGATCACGTGCCTCATCCAGAGAACCTGAACAAATGAGATTTGTCTGAACTAGGGCTCGGGTACCTTAATAATAGTTACTTTGAGGTAGTCTTAGTGAAATGTTCTATTATATTTTTACATCATGTAGACTATGCGCCAACTTCTCCACAAGCACTTAACAGTCAAGGATACTCTGAATTGATGTTCGCCGGCAATAAACAAAGCTCGCTCTCATTTGACTTACAGTAATTTGTGACATATGTTCATCACGTCACACGTGATAATCACGTGACCAAACTGCGCGAGGCTCTCACAGCCATGAACCTCGCTACAAATGTTCCACTCTACCAATTCAAGCATTAGACACCTGGATGTATATAGTACTATCTTATAAGACCTTCTAAGCACTGAAATAATCACTGCACATCTCAGGGTTCTTGCACCTCTTCCTGTAGATTTACACCACCACCACCTCCTCCTCTTCTGCAAGTTGACAACCTCTTCTGGCACTGCAGATATAATGTATTTTTGCATTATCTCGATATGCCTGGATGTATAGATGTGTGTAAGTAGTACGAAAACGCTACGAAAACGATGCAGAACAAAGGCGCTGAATTAATACACGTGATCTATGACATCATGGCCTAGACCGAGGGCCGGTGGCCGATTGGCCATGCCCTATCGGCCATGGCCTGTTTCCCAGCAAACCGGGGTAGACGGAGACTTCCGCAATTACTTATCGGAGCCAATCACTGGGGTTTAAGGCAAATTCCGGACCAATCAGATTATCCATCCCTGTACGAAAACTTGGCGTTCTCCGTGCGGGCGCGCCTGAGGTCAGCACGGAGTTGAGTTCGTCAGCGTCAAGCTGTCTTAATCTTGGTCGATTCGCTCCCTTCTACTCGGGTTATCGTGCTCTCGGTGCTGTGATCTGTGGGTGATCTTGAAGGGTACTCAGCCGTATCCAAGGTTAGAGTAATGGGGGAGAACAGTGATGTTATTTTTGCGATGCGGTGTCTCTAGTCTTGTTTCATTCATGCATATTATTTTAGACGATCTGTGGCCTATCAGAACACAGGCGGTTGCGCTGCCCTTATATTACGCTGTGAGCGAGAGTATTTGCGATCTGTGGTTGTTCTGAGTTATGTACATATAACAGAGATTCTATGTGTTGCGTACAACTTGGGAGTATTGCGCAAGCACTTCACCGTGGCTTTACCTGGATCCTCTTCCCCTTGTACTCCTGTTGCTATGATTCAGTTAACCACATGCACCCAGGGTCCCAAGCCAATGCCTTCAGTCACTTAAACCATATGGAGAGATCTTGGTGCTATCTGCGATCTAAAGTACTGGCACTTCATCCATGTCGTTTGTGGTGACCTCGAAGATGTATGTTAACCGTTACACCGTCCTCTCGAACCACCAACCAGCTCGCCACGACTGTGCTTATGCATCGACGATCGTCATCATCGCCCGCGCGCATCACTGACTTCCGGCTAGGCCATTCTATGCATATGCATGATGACTATGAGGACGCCAATGGTGATGCTGCCACATTCTCTGAATCCGTTCGCTGCAGCGTGTATCCGAGCTCTATCGCACCTCCACACCACGCTCGCCCCTGACATCTACGCGCTTGGCAGCACCATCTTCGAGATACCTACCGCTGATGTGGTACTCAAGTTCATGTGTATCCTAATCGCAACTTGAACCAAGCAACAACCACTGGCAGTACCGGCAATCAAGTAACAGGACAATATCTTCTCAAGCCATACTGATATGTGTACATACCCCAATAGGTTGTAGTTGTACATATACTGCCACATAAGACCATCTGACGTACCAACACAACTCCAGCCTCCAGGACCTTCATTGCGACCCAAACACTGCAAAGAAGCAGTCTAAGCGACGCACAAAAACCCCGGCCCTATTTACGTCGCGTTTTCGTCTTCCGCGTAGCCTTAACCGGTATCGGTATCGTCTCCCACGCTGCCGAGTCAGGTGGGGGGAGGTCAAGCGCAAAGTCGTTCCGGGGTGCAGGAGTGACATTTGACCGAGTGAATGCAGGTTGGGGGACAGCGGACGTCTGCCACGTGTCAGAGTCGAGTGACGGAAGATCATGCTTGGTTGGCGTGGGAACAGGGCCGGGGGCAAGAGCGGGGATGGGGGCATGAGTAGGAGCCAGGGTGGCGGAGGGGGCGTTAGGTTGGGGTGAAGTGGCATGTGATGGCAATTTTCGTTCCGTCTCCGGCGGACGTGAATTGTGTGATCGCTGCTGTGGGTCCTCCGCCTGTATGCTCATCGCATTAAGACTCTGCATCAGCCATCTGCCATAAACCCCCACCATTAGCCACGAGCGTACAATCATCGCGATATATCACATACTCTACGTCTTTACGCCGCTGGAGCACCCACGCCTTGCACTTTTCTCTGAGCGGTGCCAGTAGTGCTGCAAAGTCATTGTAGTACTATGGCGCGCAGTGAGCAGGTGCAACCACCACAAATCAAAATGGACGGAACAACGACGCACCTTAATCCCCCCCGTCAAATGTCGGTGTATATCCCGATACTCATGATACGCCAGATCCAGACCCTGCAATGCCCGCTCTCTCACTTTCACCGACGGATCTTCCCTCCTCGATTCCAAAAAAAGCACATTTCGCTCCTGTACCTCTTGCAACGCTTCCTCTTGCCTCCTTGCCCCCTCCTCCAGTTCGTCCCTCCACCGATCATACTTAGCTAACTCCTCCTCAATAGCCTGCTCAAAAATCTCCGGGCGCACTTCCACCCACCGCGCAACAGCCGCAGCATCGCGCATGAAGCGTGGCGCGACGTCATCCGCGTCAGCAAGCCGTTTGATCCGCCGCACGAGCTCGGTGCGCGTGTGGACGAGGTCTTCTAGGGATTCGAGGTAGGAGCGGAGGACGCGTGCGTGGCCTTGGGTCGACTTGCTCCCACCGCCCGAGACACTGGACACCGTCGAGCTTGGCACCGATCGTTCAATTTCGCTCTGCGCATGGTGTCCGGGGTGAGTCAGCAGGTTATCTTGGTTGTGAACCCAACGCACCTCTGTCCAGCAGAGGACCTTGATTTGGTCTGCCCACTTCTCCCACTTCTCGCTTATTTCGCGATCGCTCTCCATCGCCCGTGCGAGGACGTCTCTGTACCGCGTTATCTGATCTGTCAGCTCCCGATTCGCCTCGTGCGAGACGGGCCTTTCCCATACATCCACGCGATACGCGGTGCGGATTTCCTCGTCTTCCGTGGCTTCTTGATCCAGTATGTCCAAAATCTACAAACACACATAAGTAGACTTAGAGGGCGCTGCGTATGCGTGATCTGATGTTCTCCACCTCATCCAGTGCCGCTGAATTTCGTCTCGTGAGCCTGCGGACGTCGTCTAGTAACATTGGGATACGGTTCATCCCATCTTCAAGACGTACTTCCTCTGCTTTTCCGAGGAGGCTGGGTGGGAGGCCGATTGGGCGGTCCAGGGCATCCAGTGTCGCAGGGAGATTGAGAGACCGTAGCATCCTATGTGAGGTATAAGTACACCGAGTAGCTGGTAGTAATATAATAGATGTACGCACGACGTGTAAGCAGCGTCAAGCTGTGCGGCTCGTTCCACGATCTCGAGCTGGACCCAATCATTCCTCCTTTCTCTATATATGTCTTTGAAAAGATAAAATATAGTGCGTTTGTCATCGAGGAGAATCATGACTTACCAACCGCTACACGCACACCCCATCCCACAAGCTCCCCGAGAATTGTTTCGTCTTCTTTTACAACCGTCTTTGGATCTTTGAGGCCGAACGGTATGACACCTGGCGCTACATCTTTCAACTCCTGAAGAGGCAGAACAGACGAAGTCGAGGGTACGGTGTGATGGTATATAAGATCATTGTCTCGCTCCGCGCGCTTGTATGAGGTTTCTAATGTCTCGTAAAGGGACTGGGTAGGGAGAGTAAGTACGGCGAAGCAAAGCGAATGAGATGGACCTTGATATCGTCTTGAACAGCGCGCGCGATATTGCCTTTACGTGCGACTTCTAGCCCCTTCTTTGCTTCTACCCTTGCTATATCTAATCGTGCCAATTCTTCGCCATACCTGCACGGAGAAACATACGGGAGTTGGGATTATCGATAGGACAGCTCGAAGGACAGGATCACCGACCGATTGCTTTCCAGATCATCCACACTCTTTCTGTAAAGGGCCGCAGCCAAAAAATGGTGAGATTTTATCCGGACGTGTGAGATCCATTCCTACGTGAGTCAAAGGTTTAGGCCTTTGGTGTGACGACGACAGCCGTACATGGGCGCTCACATGAGGGAACAGAGCAGATGTCGCACTGTCACTTTCCATAGCGTCAAGAGTATCTCGGTATAGTAGTGAAGTTTTAAAGGACAGTTTGGAGAGAAGGAGGTTCTTAACGGTGTCTGATCGGATTGAGTTGAATGACATCGGAGCGTACAAGAAGAAAGATGAATACTCACCTTTGAGTGACGCCCCGAGCCAGAAGCACTCTTGTGCTTGGGCGAGCATGAGCCGTTCCAGCGCCTGCAGAAATGGCTCAGAGAGATCATAAGGCAGGGCCGTGTTTGGAGGCAGGGAGTTCTTCAGGGACGGTAAAGCACACGCCATGAGGTGTGATAGCGTGCCTGCGGCATTCTGGGATGAGTAACCAAGTGTAAGATAACATGAATGCCTCGAATTCGGTAGGAAGAAACGCGAGAGAAGCGTAACGAAAGAGTAAGGACTGACTTGAAAATGTGCCACTGCACGCTTAATTCCTTCACCATTCGAGCGATCCTCTGATGTAGCTAGTCGGCAGTAGAGAACGGCGAGGTTGTATAGGACATTCGCGCGTTCATATGCGAGGTTGGATAAAGTCAAGGGAGGAGCATTTTGAGAGAATGCTCGAGAGTATGGTATTGGCAGATTTATCTAAAGTCTACGTCAGGATATTAAACATATCACTATTTCACGACGCACATCAGCAGGCAGCTTCGTCAAGATGAATACTAGCTGAGCTTGGTACCTATATACACACGTAGGACCCATCATGCTGGTGTGGACAAACGGGCTACTCACGCAATAACTTTCTCGGTCGTGCCAACATGCACAACATTACTTGTGGCTTCCTTCCTCATTGATTCCCATTGATTAATGTCCCATTTGAACGCATCCGGGTGTGTTTCGGTGTGGGCAGTTTGGATGTATTCTCGCAATGCAGACCTCAAAGGAACTGTAGACGTAGATTTGAAGGACAATGTGAGTTGATTGGGCATTTTGTAAGACTAAGATAGAGGACGCTCGTAACTAGCACCCCAGACGTAAGCGGGCGCTTAAATCACGTGATGCGCCAAAGCCTTGATGGTTTGGACAAGCACAGGGTCTATGACGCGAGCCACGTGACTCCCACCTCATGCGCGTTGCATCGCGCTTTATCTATGCCACTCGAGACAAAGAACTCTTGTCTCCTTTCTTTCCACATCCACATTTCTTTACACTGGGGGCATGAGCATATTTTTAGTGTAAAAAATGTGATAAAAATGCTTTTCCCTTACAGATTATTCATTCACTGTTCTGGTTGAAAAATCTCCCAAAAATGCTGCTTTTTTATCAAGTTTTAGGACCTGAAAATCTGGTACATACTTCACATTTCTAGGCATGGGAAATGGATGTAAAATGTGAGAAATAATGAATTTACTTGTTGATTTCATGCCACAAAAATTCAAGGACAATCTTGGTTTTCATTGACATTTTCAACAGAAAAGAACCAAAATTTATCCAAGATTTCATAGTAGAAAAAAGGTGAGAAAATTAGTAAAATATATGAGATTTTCATGAGATTTTTCAAAACTATTAGCCAATGAATCATCCAACATTTTTCTTTAGTTTTTGCAAGGAAAAACCTGATGGATAAATGTTTATCCAATGGATAATCATTCACCCATAGGCAATATATAACAAGTTTTCTGAACCGAAAAGGTAATGAAAAAGTCAATGGATAAGAGTTTATCCCTTGGATAATCATTCTGCCATAGGCAGAACATTTACCCCATATGGAAGAATGATTATCCAAGGGATAAACTCTTATCCATTGACTTTTTCATTGCCTTTTCGGTTCAGAAAACTTGTTATATATTGCCTATGGGTGAATGATTATCCAAGGGGTAAACTCTTATCCATTGACTTTTTCATTGCCTTTTCGGTTCAGAAAACTTGTTATATATTGCCTATGGGTGAATGATTATCCAAGGGATAAACTCTTATCCATTGACTTTTTCATTGCCTTTTCGGTTCAGAAAACTTGTTATATATTGCCTATGGGTGAATGATTATCCATTGGATAAACATTTATCCATCAGGTTTTTCCTTGCAAAAACTAAAGAAAAATGTTGGATGATTCATTGGCTAATATTTTTGAGAAATCTCATGAAAATCTCATATATTTTACTAATTTTCTCACCTTTTTTCTACTATGAAATCTTGGATAAATTTTGGTTCTTTTCTGTTGAAAATGTCAATGAAAACCAAGATTGTCCTTGCATTTTTGTGGCATGAAATCAATGAGTAAATTCATTATTTCTCACATTTTACATCCATTTCCCATGCCTAGAAATGTGAAGTATGTACCAGATTTTCAGGTCCTAAAACTTGATAAAAAAGCAGCATTTTTGGGAGATTTTTCAACCAGAACAGTGAATGAATAATCTGTAAGGGAAAAGCATTTTTATCACATTTTTTACACTAAAAATATGCTCATGCCCCCAGTGTTAGTATATAAATCCCCTCTCCATGTTCTCCTCTCTTTGTGTCCATCTCACACCTTGCACTCGATAGGTAGTTTTTCCGCATATCTCTCTCCTAGTGTCCATCTCACACCTTGCGCTCGATAGCCATAAAGGCTTTTCTCTTTTCTCTTTTTTGCAGGTCCTTCCCAGACACCGTGGCACTTCACAGTGGCACTATCTATTGCGGTGCTGTCCCGTCCTTTCACCTGCATTCCTCCCCAATGGTAGCTCCTGGAGGCGATGAATCCGTGCCATCTACCATGTGTTCCAGAGACAAGCATCCTACTCATGGTAAAAATGGCTCATCTGACACCACCCTTTCACCATCTCCTGGGCCGGGTACATCTGTGTTAGGGATCCCTATAATATAATTATAGTCTCAAGAGTCTGACTATAGGTGTTTCTGACAAGTAGTTGTACTTATATCTCTATTTTTTGTAACAGCTGCCTGAGTTGACATTAATGGTCCACAAGAGCCCATGACTTGGGATGCTGACCTAACACCTGCCAAATCCAGAACTCAGCTTCAGCTCAGCTGCTTATCAATAATTACCTTTATTGTAACTCAGCAGCTGAGGTAAGCCAACTCATTGGTCAGCATAAAACCATTAATGGACACAATTCAGCAGTATTTCTCTATTTCCTTAATCAGCTATTAATAGTCAGGGAGGCAGTGTCACTGTCTTAACATCTCTAGCCTCTCTGGCCAATCAGAATTTGTATATTAATAGTGTAGAAATGGCTAGAAGCTCATGGAAGGTCTGTCCATATAAGGAAACTGCCACAACCTTCCACCAGGTTCCACCAGTTTCCAGACCTTCCAAAAGCAGATAGAATGTCTCAGATGTAGAGCTATAAATATAGCTCTAGGTAGCCTAGCTAGAGAAGCAATCACACACACATATTTCACACCCCACTTCTGCCTGAAGCTGAGCCTTCTACCAGAATCAGTTCAAGCCTGAAGAACTTGACCTAGCTGAAAAAATCTGTAGGAGCCTCTTTCAGTTTGCCTCTCACTTTGTAGGAGTGAAGCACAATCTCTTCAGCTTTTCGCTGCTTTAGTTGGAGCTCTGTAGTTTGTAGGACCAGAGTTAAAGACTACTAGCTTGTGTAAGCAAACCACCACTTTCCATCTAATTGACACTTTGTTGCTTGTAGGGCCAAATATCAATTGCTGGCTTGTGTTGGCTATCATCACTTCTATTTAATTGAAGCTTTGTTGCTTGTAGGGCCAAAGTTAAATTAATAGCTTGTGTTGGTAACAACCACCACTATTAATCAATTAGCCTTTGTTGCTTGTAGGGCCTAAGTCTAATCAAATAACTAGTGTTGGGGTGTAGTACACTTTCTATCTAATCAAGCTCTGTTGCTTGTAGGGCCTTAGCTTGATTACTAGCTTGTGTCAGCACAAAGCTACCACACTCTATCTTATCTGGGCACTGTTGCTTGTAGGGCCTTTGCCTGGTTAACTAGTTTGTGTTAGTGTTGACTTTATCAACTCTCAAGTTAGTTTTAACTTGTTGTTGTTGGTCTTGTCCCTTTGCTCTTTGTTTCTTGGCTATCCTTTTAGTCCTTCAGTTGAACAGCCATTCAATTGTTGCGACCTGGAGCCTAGTCGTCCAAGTCTGCTTTCCCCATATTGCATATAAAAACAAAGCATTGGAACCCTGTACGCTCTCCCTCATAGTTTCAAGTATTATCTTGACCAGACTAGTAGCCTTGCTACAAGTGCTTTGAATTGCATTGTTACTGCAAGTAATAGTGTTATTTGAACACCGGAGTTGAATCTCTTAATTGGGTTCTCCATTAAAATAGTCTTTGGTTGATATCCCCTTGAACACTATCAGTGGCTAGACTAAACTTGATTGTGTACCTTACACCAACGTTTAGTTCTGAGTTCACAGTTTCCAAAACACACACCCTGTCTACCATCAAACACAGGCACTGTAAATGAATAAATGAATAAAGAAATCCACGTTTATTTAATTTTTGAAAGTAACATACCGTCTTCATTTCCAGGACGACTCAGAGACCAAGGGCAATTATCACGTTGGACTTTTTGAGGAGATATCAAAAGGTTTGATGATGTCCCAAGGGTGCCATAGCCTTGCGTGTTTTAAACTTAGCAAGAGTCAAGTTAACAACCTGTTGAGATTTATATTGGTTTTGTTTGAAAGCTTACCGGGAACCATGGATGTACTAAACGTGAGACCAAAATTCCAAATATTAAAGAGCATTTGTTCTCTTCCAAAGACAACATTTATGAGAGCAGCTTGGCATAGGAAGTCATCATGCAACGGACTCAAAATTATCTGCTTGCGATTATGATCCATATTTTGGAATACTGTGGTGTGTTCTTCTCCCATCAAATGACATTCCTGAACAATCCCCACCATGACGCAGCAAATCGGTCCAGAATCAATAGAATCTTTGATAGTTAGATAAGAACCTCGAGACTGGTTGGAAGCTTGAAAGGCAAAATAGGATGGTGTGCATTGTGAAAGGAGAAATAGGTTTTTCCCCAAAACTGGATTTTTGAGAAATGCAGTTTTGATATATCTAATTTATTTAATAAATCAGCATACAAACAAAAATGTCATTGATAAATTTTATTTGATTTTATCTACTCACTTAATATCATAGCTCATGTCTTGCAGATCGCTCCAAGTGAAAAGTTTTAAGGGATGCTTGAGCTCAGCACGTGCAGGACTTAAAGTTCTTTAGTGAAATTCATAGAATTTTTAAAAATATCTCACTGATGGAACTTTGGTGCATATTGATAAAGTGATCCAGTTCCAGGCGTCTTTGTCTTTAGCACCGCACATGATTGAGGTTCATCTTTGTGCCAATCTTTTATAGCCTTATCCATTTTGACACTAAAAAAGGAAATGAGACATAGAATGGCAATAATTCAACCAGCACTTACTAGTGGTACACTTGTTTTCGGATAGGCAGCTCGGTTTCAGAATCTAGTTCCACTTCATCCTGAGAGGCCAGAGGCTTGATATTTTGCTGTGGAAGCACTCTGTATTACCATTTCATTAATTTAAATTGTCAAGAAAAGCCAAAAAGTTATTACTTTTTCATGGCTGGAGTGCTTGAACATGATGTCAATGGAAAGCAAATGAAATAGAGTTAGTTTAACTTACAAAGACACCGGAGGGAGAGGGGGAATTGATTCCTCTAGTACATCTCCCTCTTTAGTAGTATGGCTTTTAGTTGGATGTTTGCTATGGCTGGCAGCAAGGTGTTAAGTCTGTTGAAAAAAATAAAAATAAAAATTTATGCTTTAGTTCCATATTCTCCATGACTGTCTGAATTATCTTCTGTGTCTTCAACAACCCTTCCTTTTCCCTTGTGTCTCTTTTGACGTAAGATCATGCTTGCTGCAGAGTGTTCATCCTCATTATCAGATTCCAAAACACGAGTATCTTCTTTCATATCCTCTTCTTGACCTGTAACCTCGGCATTGAATCCCAAATCTTCAACCTCTTTATCTATATATTCTTCTTGAGCATCTTTTGTAGAGCCACAATGGTTAACCTTATCATTGTTGACAACATCGCTTGTTTCGTCTTCATCCAATTCATGGTCAACAATAAAATTGGCCAGGCTTCCAACATCTTCCTTGGATTCTTCAGATGTCATCCTAGAAAGGAATAAATAGTATAGTATGAGTGAATCGGGAGAGTATCAGGAATACATATTTACTCAGCAATTTGCCCAGATTTCTGGCATTGAGATTTGATTGTCAGTGGTGCATTGTCTGACAAACTAAACAAAGGCAGCCCAAATGTTACCATCAAATTTAAAAGAAGTACTTACTTTTTTGTGGCTCGTGACTGACTTCTGGTTGGTACAACCACTGTTGGTATATATTTGGTGGGAACTGAATGGACTCTGCTACCATGTGAGCCAGTGGCTGCAGAGAGACAATCTATGGCAGAGGGATGAAATGTCTGGGAGAGTTGATTAATGGTGCTCAGACGAGAACTAGTATTTAATTTTACTCTTACATCCACTGCCAAAGAGGGTTTTCGTGACCTTCATATAGGTGAGTTCATGCTTTATAAATATATTATCAATTACATACCTCATACTTTTAGAAGGGGGGGTATCCCCAATTAATGTTGAACTAGAACCCGACGGTAATTCAGTTCGCACACACCTGGACTTCTGGTAAGTCAAGATGGACTAATGCAGATGCAAGTACTCACTGTCTTCATAAAGAATGACCATCTCATGTAGGGCTTCGAATCGTTTTCATACCATGCACTGGAGTACTATACAATTTCATTTTTTCACTTGTAAGAAAGAAAAGACTAAGAATATCAAACATACCGTGGCTCTTCCACCTGGCCACTATAATAATTGTAACCTCAGATTATATAATGAGAAATGAAATCTAAGGCATACCTGGCTTGAGAGGTTTTTCGTCTTTTTAATAAGAAATAAAAATTAGACAACAAACAACAAAAAATGTAGAGGCTCACTTCAATAATTGAGGTGCAGATTCCAAGTCGTGCATAGGAGAGATGCCATCAGCAAGGTTGGCTCCATCTCCCACAATTGTACCCCTAGTGCTGTATAATCATTGAGTCTGCTATATAATATATGTATAGTAACAAAGAAACTCACTTTTCCTCCAACATCTTGATTGGAGATGCCAAAGCAGAGGAACGAGTGCGCTTGGGTGATATGTTTAGGGCAGGACGTCTGTAAAATAAAATTGCCATGCAACCGTGAATAGTTAGCAAGGAATGAGAAGGTCGTAGGCTTAGCAGGGGTAGAGAGGTAGGCTGAAAGAAGATGCGCCTGGGGAAGGAAATAAAATATGTGCCTTTGGGATGGTTTAACATTAGCTATTCTTTGAGATGTTTGTCTTGGAGCCATTAGAAACAGCAGTTGGGCGAGATAAAGCAACAAATGGGAGGAGTATTGATTTGGAGTTGGGGTTCCCTTAGAGTGTCTATGGGCTATCGTTCGCCGCCCAAACGTCTGATACTTTATATGAAATAGGGCGCTTGGGGAAGGAAATAAAATACGTGCCTTTGGGATGGTTTAACATTAGCTATTCCTTGAGATGTTTGTCTTGGAGCCATTAGAAACAGCAGTTGGGCGAGATAAAGCAACAAATGGGAGGAGTATTGATTTGGAGTTGGGGTTCCCTTAGAGTGTCTATGGGCTATCGTTCACTGCCCAAATGTCTGATACTTTATATGAAATAGGGTAACATTATATAACCAAGAATAATGATTATGACGCACACATTGAATTTTTGTTTTTTGATTATTTTCAAATATGCTTGCTTTTCAGCCTTACCATACTCCTTACAATACGTATATATATTTATGCCAAGGCCGCTCATTTGCAAATGGAGCACATGTGGACTGTTGCCTAATGCTACTAGATAGATTATAGATCTTCTAGAATATCCCCAAGAAATGGGGTCATACCGTATACGTGGTTTGTAAATTTTTTTTATAAGCAATCTTTTCAGCCAGACAAGTATGTCTGCATCAAATATGACACTTGAAGGCCGACCTTGTATTAAGAATCCTGATTATTTTCATACCTAACTTGATAAGTTGATGTTAAAGGCCCTCATAACGGTTCTGAAAGCCGGCATAAAAAATGAGCATGAAATGACAAATCAAGATGAATAAACTGTCCTTGTATATGGAAAAAAAATATTTTAAAATCAGTCAATAGATAGATATCAAAAGGGACAAAGATTAACAAAGTGTGGCCTTGATCCTCCATGAGAATACAAAGGAAGTTTTCTGCCTATCATTTGCGTAAGTAGCTGAGATCTAACCATTTTGATACTTTTTTGGTGAAAGAGAAGAAAACGGCCTACACAATACCATTATACTACATGATAATATCAGAAAAGCCTAGTAAGACATGGATGCCAGATATTGCATTCAAAAGACCTACTATAAGAAGAAAGACTTGAAGCAAACAAACAGTTAGTGAGCAAACCATTTTAAATGCTCTAAATAATTATAGATCACTATGTAGATCTTGAACTATGCATAATGGCTTGAAAATAACCTGCCGATCCTCCGGTCAATTTATTTGTCAAAGTGAATAAAGCGCTTGACCCAAAACACCTATAGGAAACCTGGGCTTTGTCTATCTGACCATACGATCTGGTTGCCAGGCTATTAACACTTGGGTCGGAGGAACCCTGCTAAGGCATGATACTAAACACATAGCACTATAGACAAGGAAATGAGCAATTGTTGCCAGTGCGATAAATGCTGCTGTCATCAGTCTTTTGGGATAATGTGTGAAACCCACAGATTGAGTCATAAAGAATCTCCTGCTAAAAATAAAAATGAAGGAGAAAGTGCTTGCAAGAAATACACAAAATAAATGCGCCTGACTGATGGAGCTCTAGTGGTGATGCTGTGGGATTTAATGGACAGGCGAAAGATATGGAAAGAAAAAGAACGCAAAAAAATAAAACATGTGGCGCAAGAGTCAAAATACTAGTCCACATGGGTTAAA